>JAEIIG010031153.1:0-63759 GCA_018904695.1 Drosophila parvula
TCGGCTCCGTTCAGCAGAAAGATGATGGGATGCGTGAATGTCTGCCTGGTGGTGGACATCACACGCAAAACCTCTAGGATTATGGACACCATTTGACCTGCATCGCCGGCAGAGGGACTTGTGGGCTTCGAATCAAAGTGGCTATTGACCAAAAGGTAAGTCTGGCTGTTGCAATTCTTCGGACTGAGCTTTATGACGATGTTCTGCACTCCCTGGTACTGATTGACCATGGTCCAGTGAATGTAGGATCCCGATACCTGCTGCAGGTCCACTTCAATGTCAAAGTACTCATCCAGGACACTTTTCTCGATCAAAGCTAACTCATCCAACAAGAACTGCACAGTCTTGTTCTCGTTGTTGTCGCTACCAACTACCTTGGGTCCGATTTTGACCAGTTTTTGCAGGTTATCCATTGCCCGTTCGGCAATAAAGACACCCTTGGATGCATCTTCAAGAGTCTTTGAATTCGGAAGGCGGTGAAACAATGGCACTACGACTGCTAGAAAAAGGAGCAGCCAAAATAGGAGGTAACCACTATTTAAGAAACAGGGCCCTCTTAGATTTGGGAGTCTTCGTCTCCTTCCACTTCTACTGGACAGGTTAGTGTCCAGTAACTGAAAGGTAATATGTACATTTTATTTTAGCATTTTAACTAGTGTTAAAATTGAATTGCTTTGCAGTTAAGTTAAAATTAAAAAAAAAAAACCGCTCATTAACACTTACGTTATATAACGAATCCATTTAATACGATTTATATGTATGTACATAGGTATTTCTTCTTTCAGGTCCAACAAACCAATGATCTTCCAGTAAACGTTCCAATGCTTCGATGGTACTGACATGTATGTATGTATTTATGGGGATTCACCGTATTTTAAAATCTATCGAGCCGATAGACTGGGACGCACTGTCAGTGAAAAGAGAGAAATAATGAATAAATACCTGTATGTATGTACATATGTTGAATTTTTTAGTTTTTTGATTAAAAAATACACGCAGTAGCGATTTGCATGAATGTATTAGGATGGGAACACAATTTAGATTAGAATGCACATTAAAATTTATATTTCAACGTTTGTAGGAGTATGCGTGTATGCTTCCTGCGTAACGTAAATGTTCATATTAATTTACACTCTTATCGCGGTGTATATTAAATAAATGTATATACCTATGTACCAGTAATGTCGAAAAATGTTTCCCGGCGACAAAATGCTCAAGTGGAATACCGGCGATACAATAACTAGATTATTTCTTGTTCAGCTAATCTAATTTATTCAGTTAAGTTGCCTGCTGTCAGAAAACAGCTGTTAGCGCGATTGGCAGATGCTTGCCAGATCGATAGATCGATAGATCGAGGTTCTAACGCGCCAACGAGTTGGAGATTTGAAATAATATTTGTGAAGACAATAAATGATTGAAATTAGTAGAAAATAACTTACCAAAATGTATAGAAAACATTTTTTTTTAAATACCTTAGATAATTTCTTTTTTTTATAAGTTGTTCTCTTCGCAAATTTAATTAATATTTATATATATATGTATTTATATACCTTCTGATTTTGATAAAGAGTTTCAAAATATATACACCTCCCTTTTTTTTTAAATTAAAAGGAAATTATTTAATGTATTTTATACACTTAAGATATGGAATACATATATTTTAATTTGATAAAATCAAGTTTGAATAGCCAAAGGAAGTCTGTGAAATCTGGAAGGGAATAAAAAGTGCCGTTCGACCGTTCTGCAAAGCTATAATTTCTAAAAATTATATCTTTGCTTAATAGCCCACTGTAAATTGATAGTAAAACCATTATGTCAGATTTGTATACCAACTGCATCATAAATTAATAATTCAATCGTTGATTATATTGCTTTTTCAGATAAGAATCACTTTTATTAGGCTATGACGCGACATCCAGGGCTGGGAACTCGACAGTCAAGCTAGAATTAGTATTCAAACTGTTGATACGATGTTGGCCACTGGACAACGGCTGCATAGGAAGGCATCGAATTGGTGAACACCTGACTGAGGGCGTCGCCTGGATTGCTAAGGAAGTGGTTAGCGAATCCCACGGTGACCGAAGGTAAATTGTAGTCAAGATCGGCTTTCTGCGGGATAAACACATAATTAAAATCTAGCAAATACTCTCTGCAGGCAGGCGGTCACTCACGTAGAGATCAAACCAGAAGGTAAGCGGTGAGTTGTCCTTGCCGTACGTAAAGTAGATGTGGTTAACCGTGTTCTGACCAAGGTAGGCCGACGGCAGGGACCAGTTCTTGATGGCCACATCCGCGTACGGTTGGAAGAAGATGCTGCTGTGATCCGGAGTCTGGGCACTGAACTCGTAGTGCATCGTTTGGTTGTCCGCCAACAGGGTTTTGCTAACCAGCTCCAGCTTGGGCACAGACGGCGGAACAATTTGCTCGGCTCGCGGCAGCCACATGGCCTGGAGGCGACTCTTCACCCAGCGATGATCGAAGAAGGGCAGTCCGCACATCATGTACTTGTCACAGTCGGCAGTCACATTGACCATGCCGGTCAGGTTCACCTTGGTGTTCTTCAGAGGATTGGGTCCGCGGCGATCCTGGAAGTTGAACAAATAGCCCGATTCGTCCTTGCTGACAGTGCCGTCGAATTCGTAGAAGGTTCGTCGGACGTGCTGCAAACCAGAGAGCGAAAATAAACACCAAATCTTGTCCAGAAAGTTGCATATACGAACCAGGTAAGGGACTCGCTCCACGTTGGTCTTCGGACGGTATGGGAAACCGATTTGAGTGGAGGTGGCTACGTAAATGGAAAGACCACTGACCACCAACAGGGCAGTCAAGATCATGGTGGGCCGGCGGAACATATTAACCAGGGGAATCTAAGAAAGAAGACACCGAAAACCATTAGACACACTGAGATCTAATGGCAAACATTCACAATCTTACCAAGAAACCCATAGCTAGAATGGCTCCCAGCCCGTTCAAAGCGGAGATTATCAAATCGGGGTTGGTTGACCTATAAAACAAGAAGGCGGATTAGTAAAAGGATACCCTTTAGACAGTACTGTGCCCTCTCACCTGCCGAAACGTCCCATCATGGGAACAAGGGTCACCAGGAAGGTGTAGATCAGATAGCTGTTGTATGTAAAGGAAATGAGCTGGGATATCTTGAGCACACCCGTCCAGGAGAAGCCGCGATCGTGCAGAGTCGTCAGCAGGTTAATTGCCAGGGGCAGAGCGTAGAAGATGAGAGTCCAGGTGATCACGTAGGCGCTTCGCAGACCGTACACGGTGATTCCAATACCCAAGATGGCCAGCACGGCGGCCTGTCCATTAAGAACCAGCTGGAGCTGCTGGGCAAACGCCACCTTGCTCTGCTCAGACGATGAAAATGGGATTTAAGTATAGTAAACCAATTTCTGGTATTCTGCAATCTCTACTCACGTCCTTCCTCAGCCTAAGGTAGATGTAGGATGGCAGACTGAGTCCCAGAAGGCTCGGGCATATGTACAGGCCGATCATCAAGGCCGGTGTGCTGAAGTAGGTGAGGGAGAGTCCGTACTTGTCCAACAAATAGGCAATGGCCACGGGCAGACCCAGACCCAGCACAACGGCTATTATCTGAAGGACAAGGATGAGAATGAACCAGCACAGAACGTTGCCAAGGGATACATTCGAAATGCTGGCAGTGCGCCAAACGGACACAAAGATCAGAACGAGGGTTACGCCGGCCACGGCATAGTTCAGAGTGACACCGGTGCTCTGCGTGTAGCTGACTAAGTACAGCCCAAGAACGTCGAAGAAGACAGCGTGTCCGGTGGTATATTCCTATTATATTATATTAATTATATATTTCTAATAAAATGATTACTAATTTAACAAAGAAATATCCCTCTTACCGCTGTATTGGCCAGCTCAGTGGAATTGGCCAAAGCACGCACTAGACTCAACAGATTCTCGCCCGTGTTCTGAATGGAGCCGCGGGGTATATTCTCGAAGCGATCGTATTTGGTGTGGTAACAGTAGCCATTGATGATCTGAGCAATGTCAAGACCTGCCAGAGTACGCCAAGTAGTATCTTAAGTTGTTAAATTTGAAAATTTTTAAACCTACCAACGATACTTCCGTATTTGGTGAAAATACTAAAATCCGTGTCTGATGGCAGGATGCCCGTTTGAAAGATTTCCTCAGCCATGGTGTTGGCAAACGGATGCTTGGCATAGGATTTGTAGATCTGTAAGATATCTTAACTTTAGCTGGGGAAATAATAATGAGGGCAGTCTGTGCCTACCTTATTCATAAGCCAAGACTGGTTGGGTCCACTCTGGAAGACAATCTCGCGACCTCCAGCGCCAGCGGCATCCAAATTAAGAAGGCCTCTGTAAAAGAATGACGATTTTGAAAGCGTAACATATTTTAATAAATGTGAATATAATGTTAAACAATAGTAAATGGGTTATTTAATAGTTTGTTGTAAGACTTACTTGCAATATGGTGCCCAAGCGTGCTGTGTGATAAATAAGTGGGAAGCCTCGAGGGGATTCTCCTCAGCTCCGTTGAACAGAAAGACAATAGGATGAGTAAAAGTCTGTTTGGTGGTGGACATTACACGCAGGACCTCCATAATCGATACGATCATTTCTCCGGCATCGCCGGCAGAGGGACTCGTGGGCTTGGAATCAAAGTGGCTATTGACCAGGAGGTAAGTCTCGCTGGTGCAATTCTTCGGACTGAGCTTAACGACGATATTCTGCACTCCCTGGTACTGATTGACCATGGTCCAGTGAATGTACGATCCCGAGCCCACCTGGTGATCCACTTCAATGTCAAAGAAGTCCGTGAGGGCATTCTCCAGGATTTCGGTGACAAGGCTCCAAATGAAATCGACCGTCTTGTTCTCATTGCCATCGCTGCCAACAACTTTGGTTCCGATTTGGGCAAAATTGTAAAGATTGTTTTGGGCGCGCTCGGCGATGAAGAGTCCCTTGCCGGCATCCTCGATGGTCAGGCCAGTGGGTAACCGATAGAAGAGGGGATGCACAACCGCAAAGAAGAGGAGCACCCAGAAAAGCAGGAAACCGCTGGCCAAGTACCAGGGTCCCCGGATGTTCTGTTCCTGTTTTTTAGCATTCTTCGAGGATGCCGATCCAACTCCCGCTTCGATAGGCTCATCAGCAATCTGCAGGATAATGAATAGTATTTAATATTAACAAAGAATAGTAGTTTAGTTTTGAGTATGTGTTTACTAGTTTGTCCTTGTCTCCCATTTTGTGATTTGGTTAGGCAGTTAAGCTTACTGCTTCAAAAAGAATCGGACTGATTTGCTTGGGGGAAAGCCAAGTTCTTATATAGCCAAAATTCCGCAAAGGCCCGCCTTGGATACCAGTTAAAAGTCATAACACTTATAATGGATTTATTATATGAACAATGGGTAAAATCAAAGATATATGTGCGAAGAAGTGTAAAAGTTGATAAAGTATCATTGGAGCGAGGGTAGCCAAGTAAGATGAACCCACTTAATATATATATCTATAAATTGTAAAGATCTATAAAGGATGTTTCTGTTAGCAGCAGGACTTATTTGTAGAAATAGTCGAGAGTTGAAAACGATTTCAACGTATAAAAAGTAAAATATATTTAAATAGTCTTCTTTTTTACATTTGGTTTTTTCTTTAGAATCTCTTCTTTTATGGAATGTTAAATAAATATATTATTTGGTTATTAATTTATCCTTTAAATTAAAAGTTCGTTATTTTAGAAGAGAACAAAACACACATGGGGTCTACTTGCCTTGCACTAAAATTCCCAACGTAGTCTAGCTGTAAGCTGGCAAATGATGTTTCTCATACAAAGACAGCTATAAATTTTAAAGACATCCTTAAATCTGATGAAAATAAATATATACTATAGATTAAGGGCCTAAGAACTGATCAATTTATTTAAAAAAGGCAAACAAACCTTGATATCCTTAAGGTACAGTGAGACATCTCATACTAAGTTTCATTTAAGGAACCGATTAAAGCCTCTTAATTGATATTTTTCCTAGAAAGGAACCTTATTATCCGCCCTCGACGATGAGCCATATATTTATGCTTTAATTATCACAACTAGTGATAACAATCCTATTACGTTATCTCAATCAGCTTCTTCCCTTTGGCACCGCCGTCCCAGACCAACCGACTTCTATTTAAGGAACATAAAGTTTTTATTACACGTCGATATATTCGCATTCGATTGCCAAGCGATGATTTGGATATAACCGAAAATGCAAAGGTGTGAACTAATGGATATATGTACAGTTATCACGATTTTTAAAGTTATTGGCTTCATGCGCGAAAGATAAACTAGACCCACCACAACTTAATAACTGTTGATTCGACCAATTTCTCATTTTGTTCACTTGATATAGACTCATTACGATAATTATGCATAATTGTTGAATATATGTTTATAGTATGTATTCGTGTGCAATTTGATTGTAAATGATTTTTATAGACCTGCATAAAATGATAAGAGTAATTAAAATACTATCTGCATATGTGGAGTGAATTTCACTTTTAAAATCAAGGTGTGTTCACAGAAAGCACGTTTCAATTACTCAGAAAAGTTTATAAATTATAGATTATTGCTTTGAATACTAATACAACACACTGTTGTCATATTAAAATCTATTTGCGTTACTCAAATAAATAAAAAGACAAACAATAAAACATTTTACAAACTTTTTGTAAAGTCCCAGACGGGACTCGAGACTAAGGGGAGTTCAAGAGAGATAGAAATTGATTGAACCAAAACATTCAGTACTTTTTACAATAATTCAAGGCTACATTTTTACAATAATTCACACTTCTTTACTATCTAAATTTATAATGAAGGTGTCCCACGTTAATCTTATCAAAATTATATTCAATTGAGCCGGTTCGAAGTGCAAAGATATAACTCTAAAGATACTACGATATTATTACAACTTGCACACACTTTATTTTGACACGAATCGAAGCGGAGTCGCAGAGCTTGCCACATCCCCTCTGGAGGTAAACATTTCCACTGAGATGCAATCTCCCTCAGCCTCAGCATCTTATGAAATACTTTCACTGGATCAGAGAAAATGGGTTTTACTTATTCTCAGCCAGCTGAGAACTGAGTGCCGGGGGTTCAGCACTATTTAAACTTGCAAGAAATATGACTTTTAGCTGCCGGATTGTACACACCTAATGGATAGTCCCCAAAGAACTAGCGACTTTGTTTATATATTCTTTGAGAACTTGGGGGCGTTGGTAAGGGAATTGATATATTAAATTAGTTGCGAAGAACAAAGTCAGGGCTTTCGATTGTAATTATAGTATTCGTAATGTGTAGTTTAATAAAATATTTCAGATTCTATACAGTTAATTGTTAACGCCTAATGACTACAATTAGTAAATTAGAATCAATATCATTATCGGTGTAGACCTAGAAGTACCAGGTCTCGTAGGTGCCCACCCAGCCCTGAATGTAGGCATACGATGGAAATCGGCCGATGTAGCTGCTGAGCTTCTCGATGGCAGTGATGTCCTGGGTTACCCAGTGACCGCCGATACCAATCTCCAGGGTGGGCGTATCAAACGTTGACGTTGTCTTCTGTAAACAGTAAGTCCTTTGGTAATAATTACTTGTCATAATAACAACGCTGATATTTGCTTACCTCAACATCGATGGTGAACTCCAGAGGACTGTCGTCCAGTCCGTAGGAGAAGTACACCATGAACGGTGGTGCGGCGTGTTCACGCACCAGCGTGTCGTTAAAGGACCAGTCCAGGATCCTGGCATCGTTCTTTACATTAATAAAGATGCCCATGTGAGAGGGTCCTGTCAAAGTATAGTTGAAGCGACGCTGCGTGGCGCTCTCCAGTTCGCTGACGTCCTGCAGCAATAGCTGGGGATAATCGGTGGGAATCTCTGGCGCCTCCGATGTCTCAATCCACAGGCTATATTCTCTAGCCTTGTTCCACCGATGGTTATATAGTGGCATGCCGCAGAACATTTCCTCGTCGCAAAAGTCGCTCACCTTATGGGCCTCTCCAATGGCATCGATTTCATCTATCGCAAGGATAGATTAAGGATTAGTCGACGTCTTCAAGTTGGCATCTTAGCCCGATTATATGCTTACCTCGCGCAATCTCAAAACGTCTGTCCTGGGGATAAATGTAGAGGCCAGACTCATCGATACGCGTGCTGCCATCGGCATTATGAAGCCGACGATGTGCATGCTATGTAGAAAATATATATTTAATTAGTTAAATTATTGATATTTCATAAAGTAAATCTTACAATCAATGAATAGCGTTGTGGGGAGGTCTTCTCCTTGTAGGGGAATCCCGCATTTGTAACAGAAATAATGATGAATAGAATCGTTATTCCCAGGAAGCACAGAACTATCGTTCTCGTCTTGCGGAAAAACATGATAAGTGGGGCCTGTAATATTTCAGATTATGTAATTATAAGTAAAATTATAAATTAATAATTAATTACAGGGTTTTGTTAATTAAAACAAAGCTTGCATGGTGGCACAGGAATAACAAGAGTTTTAAAAACCCTCAAAAAGGATTTCAAAGATACATATGTTTCCAGGAAGAACTTTATTGCAAACTATTGGACATTTTCTAAGGCTTTTCTAGTGATTTATGGAGCTTCTTAGTAGGTTCTTGAATATATGTCGATATATTCCTTTAAAAATTGTCCAAAAGTATGCAAAGCAGATTTTAAGAACCTAAATTTAATGCACATTTGTTGCATAATTTAAGGCAACTTTTTTAGAAGGTTTAAAAAGCCCTAGTAATTTCTGTAGATCCCTTGATAAATATCAAATTAAATCCAAACTTACAATGAAACCGGCAAACATAAGTGAGAACACCCAGACCAGGACTGCTATGACCATATCCGGATTCGTGGAGGATCCCGAGCGTCCCTGCATCGGCATTAAAGTGGCCAGAGCCACCGTGCACAGATATGTGAAGTAGACGAAGGGCAGGATTTGGCAGACGGTCACAGCAATGGCAAACAAATAGGCTGTAATATAAAAGCTCCATAAATAACTCTTATTCTGATTTAGTAACAAAATCGACTAACCCTTGCGATGCCACTTGGTAACCAGGTTGACAATCAATGCCACAATGTCGAAGAGCACACACAGCATTATCAGATACGCCGATCGGATACTCAGTCCGGTCAGGGTGAGCATGATCAGGATCAAACAAATACAATGTGAGTGCATGAACAGCTGAATGCGAAAGCCCAGGCCCAAGGGATCACGCTTTGTCTTCTCCAGATACAGGGCCGGCAGAATGCTCAATCCAAACAGAATAGGAGCCAGATAAAGGCCAAAGATCGTCCAAGAGGAGGTGAACCAGGACATTGAACGATTCACACCGTCCATGAAGACAGCGACCAGAAGGGCCAGACCAATGGCCAGGGCCAGGGACGTAAACTGGATGGCTATGGTGACGGAAAAGCGGAGCAGGACACCCTTCCAGCTGCAGCCCGAACGCAGGCACATAAAGTACAGCGAAATGCCGATGCCCAGGAGAGCGATCAGGGCCACAACCACGTTCACAATTATGCTGGTCGTCTGCGTATAGAAAATCATGAACCAGCCAAGGAAGTCATAGAATACGTTGTGTCCCTCGGAGTGAGCCTGAAATTACAGTGGATTTTATAGAAATTCATGGGAGTTTCAACATTCAAAACAAACTCACCGCTGTGTCATCCACCTCTGGGGCATTGGCCAGCGCCCGGGCCAAGGATAAAACATTGTCGCCTGTATGCTGGAAGGAGGCACGCGGAAATGCATTAATCCTATCATACTTGGTGTGATACACATAGCCATTGAAGATATAGGCCATGTCCAGGCCGGGAACGCCACCATAGTCCCGAAAGATACGGAAATCCGTGTCCGAGGGAATGTAGCCAGCTTGAAAGAGTTCCTCCGCCAGAGTATTGGCGAAGGGATGGGGCACATTCCGGTAGTAGTTCATCAGCCAGGGATGATTGGGTCCCGACTGGAACAGGATCTCCCTGCCGCCACTGCCAGCCGAGTCCAGGTTGATGAGGGCTCTAAGGTGAGGATAATAATTACAGAATTACCTTCACAAAACGAATCCAAATGCTACTCACTTGCAATTCTTGGCCCACTTGTGCTGGGTGATAAAGGCATGGGAGGCCTGCAGCGGATTCTCCTCGGCTCCATTGAACAGAAAGACAATGGGATGGGCCAGTGGCTCATCAGACTTGGCTATCACTCGCATCACCTCAAGCATTGTCACCACCATAGAGCCATCGTCGCCGGCTCCCGGACTTCCGGGCACCGAATCATAGTGACTGTTGATCAGCAGGTAGTTCTCGTTGGTGGTATTCCGCTCGGATAGCTTTACCACCACATTCTGAATGCCCTGATACATATTGACCATTTCCCAGTGCATGTAGGCACCGCTAGCCTGCTGGACATCCACCTCAATCTCCAGACGCTCGCTCATCTCGGCCTCGACCTTGGCCACTTCGGCGCGCAGGAACTCCACGGTGGTTTCTTCGTTGGCCAAACTCCCAACCACTCGCGGTCCAATCCGTGTCAGCTCAATGAGAGTGTCCTCTGCCCGTTGGGCTATGAAGGAGCCCGGATGAGTGGCTTCATCGGTGCGCAGCAGAGGCTGGGGCATGTGGTTCATCTGGGTGTTGACCAGGGAGAGATAGAGCACCAGCCAGAAGGCGAAAAAGGCAGGCGCGTAATACCATTGCAACTTCTTCGGCACCTCGAAGTCCACATCGATGTGGTACTTGGAGTTGAACTGGAGGGAGGAGGAACAAGAGCTTGTTAAGATTTTCACAGAAAGAGTACTTCTAGCTATAGTAAACTCTGTTAAACCCAACTATTTAGTAGGTATTCCATATTCATATTTAAGCTTAAATATTTTCACAGAAATTCATATCGGGAACAACCCGGATTAGTCAAGTATAATTATAGGTCGGCTTTATGGTCAATCTATATCTAATCTCGGTCTGGCAGCTGCATGTCTGGACGAATACAAATTACCTTGCTGAAAAGCTAATATCTCACGTTTTCGGGAAACGAACTTTGTGGCTCTCTGGGAGCAATCCGTGAAGTGTACAACGTCCACGCCAAGTGAACTGTGTCTGGTTACTGGGGCAGCCGAGAAATTGGCCCTAGCCTCCCGGGGGGGATTTATTGTTTTACAATACCTGGTTGTGCGCTAATCGATAAGCGTTTACCCAGGTACGGTTTCTTAATTTCTTTTTTTTTCCTGATTTTTGGTTTCCTTTTGTCTAAACAATACTCGACATTGAAATCGTGGCTTGTCGCGTGTTCACTTCATGATTCACGGGCGTGTGGTCAACGTGAGATTATTGTGGACCATAAAACCGCTGAAGTTGCGGCCATAAAACGATAACGCCCTAATAAATAAGTAACAGCACCTTTTTATCGCTCAAACAAGCTAAGAAATTCGCCAATTTTTGCCAGGCGGCGGCCTATTTGATGTATGTAATTCCGTGTAGATTCCTTAATCGATTTTCTATCTATATGACGGTGCTATATATTTACTATATTTAAGTATGTAATTTTGCTGACATATCATGATTTTGCAGTGTGTACATTGAGCCGAGGATCTTTGCTCTCTGCGCTTTCATCTTTCATATGAACACTTCACTGTGAACAAATCCATATAATCTTATAATCGTTTATTGAAATTCCTTGATTGCGGCGATTAAATTCACATTTTTGAAATTATTTCGATTAGATTGTTCTGGAAATAAACTTCAAGGAGCTGTACATTCTTCACTTTTTAATAATGTTCTTTATTTATCTGCAACAAATTCCTTAAGAGTCTTTTCTTAGAATCTTCTATCACTTCTTTTGCACTATCACTACTTTTTAGCACAAATCATCTATATAATAACTTAGGAAATGTATTTACATCCCTTTTTTTATAGATATAATATAGATAATAATATATAAATCTCGATTTTTTCCATTATTTTTGGTTTATTCTTTATACGTACACTCATTTTGAATAAATTCCTTAAAAACTGTTACGCGATTATCACAAGTTTTCGGTTTTCCGTTCACCGACTTTAGGATCACTGCCGGACCGTTCCGGACTTTCTGTCCTAAAGTTCGTCCACAACCGTGGACCTCCACCTACAAATTTCGAATGGGTCTCGATTCGGTTGGGTCCCCTTCAGATATTTAAAGGTTTTTGAGGGAAATTATCGGTGGTATCGGTGACTCTACGATTTTGGAAGCCACAGCTGCTCGATAAACAAGTGTTATAACACCTTCGGGCTGAAATCGGGGCGGGGATTTTATTAGATTTCTTGTTTTCGCATTCGAGGAGCTGACACAGTAGGCGGGGGCCCCCACTCGGCAATTTGCTAACCGAGTTTTTTATCTTTATGGCGAAAGAAATGTCCAGTTGTATCGTAAAGGGAAGAGATATTGCCTGCCGTTATTTAAGATACTCGCATCGAGTCGGGCGGCACTTGCGAATTAGAGAAGTTTCGGAGTCATAAAATCTGCTGTCGTCACGATATATACGATTCCGATATTGAAGATATTGAAATATTGGGGTTCCGTACTGCCCACCGAGATGTGTCTCTTAGCTGGCATTACCGCCGACTGACTGGCATTAGACTTGGGCTCCCGGACGCACCCAGAGACGACCCCCCCATATGCCAATCCGGGTTTCAGGCCCACTTGTTGCGCCTTTTTTTTTTTGTTGTGTACCAAGTTTACTAATTAATTTGTGCCCGGGCTGTAGTACGATTGTCGCTGATTTCATTCCATTTTCGCTTATGTGTCATTCCACCTTTGTCTGCAGCATCGTTTGTCTCCCTTCAAAGTACACAGGAAAAATAAAAGAGGTTCCTTTTATAAAGTTTATTTTGAGGTGGCAGGGATATCCATAGGGATGGAAGTATAGGGGGTGCCACAGAGGGTTTTTATAGCTCTTAAAATGGTGTTTATTTCTGAAGAACGCTAAGTATATTAATATTTGATACAATATCTTTTTAAATAAGAAAAATATAATACTTTATTGAGCCAAAGGGGGCCTTGAAGTGCCATTCATAATTCTTTTAATGACAAGTAAAGAAGCATATATGAATATAGCTTAGATTCATTGTCTTTATTCCCTTATATATTAGCTTAAGTCGAAAATATAAATACAGCCATTAGTTTTAAGTGTACTCGCGAATCCTCGCCTGTGTTTGGGGTTCCGCTGATTTTGCTTGATTAACAGATTGTTTACGTATTTGAATTGCTTTCGCATGTATTTCAGATTCACCTGTCTATTGAATTGCCGTTGTAGGTTGTTTCGCCTGAGTGGATTCGATAGCTGGGAAACTGGCGGATGGCTATCAAATTATGTCAACCGTTTTCTCGCTCGACTGCACGGAATGTGGAGGAGCTACCTATGTACGTACCTATCTGTCAGTTTCAGATACATGTACATATATCTTAGCACATAGGAATTCGGCAAAGAAACTACTGTACACATTTGATACGTGTAATTAGTGAGGGTTTTTTTTTTTTTTTTGGAAAAGTGTGTGAACTGTTAAGATTAAGACGATAAATTCCCTGATTACAACTTTCCAATGTAAAAAGGTTCCCCTTGTTGAGTTTATGATTCCGTTTAGTGCTTGTAATTACCCAATTAACGGCTGTCTTCTGTCAAAGGTACATACAATATGGTTCAATAAAATGGAACGAAATTCCGTTGGTTGTCAGGCCCCTAATCAGTCATAAATAAAACCTACCTAGTTTGTTATGTGTAATACGAATTAGATTACAAATATGGCGAATCTTATCCATGGTGGAAAAATAGGCAAAACAAATTTGGGGGTTCCAAGAGAGTGGAATAAACTCCAAAATAACCATAGTATCATCTGATAAATCATAACATACGAGTATATAGCTTATTTTTAATCATAGTTTAGATTAGTTGTAAACAAATTTCCCTGGCAATGGAAAGAATTCAAATACCTAATTATGAACCGATTTCTGCAATAATATAAAAAGTTTAAATCGAGATTGAAGCTCGATACTCTGGATAAGATTAGACGCCTTTGTAAAATTCCCAAAAATGTTTAGATTACATTACCGGGGCATAAATATAAACAAATTTTTGGTAGCCGATGCCACCGATTTTCTGTTGACTAAGGAATCTCAAGTGTCTCAAGTGGCATTGTCTGGACAGGCCGTCGTTATCTCTCCTCCCGAGCACTGTCATTGGTTTTTTTCTTTCTTTTTTTTATTCGCAACTCGAATGGCGTTCGAGGAATCCGTGAAATCACAGTAAACTCTCCCTCTTCGAACATAATGCCGACTAATCGCTGGCACTTAATCTCGATTACGGGCAATTACGAATGTAATCGCTGGGCCAATACGGATGAAACAGGCGATGGTACTAGTGGTGGGTCTGTGCTACCTGTCAAATTACGTGATTAGGCCTCGGTGTGTCCGTCTCTGATAACTCGATACTTGGGTGTGATAAGCCCCCAACCCAGCTCTTGTGTGTCTGGGAGCACCGAAATCCGCACACACAAATCCAGCCAGCGGAGGAGGCACGTATAAAGTGGCGAGTGCCATTGTCCGGCGATTTAGTTTAGCCTCCGTTCGGCACGCGGTTACATTACGGGGAAAACGGTAAACAGACCGACCATCGCCCCCCCATTTGGAGATTTCGATTCCAATTTACATTTTGGAGATTTCGTGTAACTGTAACTGCAGGAGAGCCATCAGGAGGGAGAGAGCAAAATAACGACAAGTGAGTTAGTGATGGAGAGAGCTCTCTCTCGCTCTCTCTTCGATTGACGCTTGACGCGCCACTCTTTCTGGCCCCAAACACAGTCTCCCTCCTGACAGAGAGAGACGGCACGGCCGAAGCAGCGCAGCAGCCGCAGCCGCAGACGATCGGCGACCGTTGACGGGGACAGTTGTCTTGCACCGCCATTACCCTCCATCAGCTGATCCTCGCCGCCGCCGCCGAGTGACCGCGTTTCCAATTGGTTTCGGCTGCTGCCGCCGCCGCTCGCCCACAAGTTTATTTTCGGTCAGATGTGCCAATAATCCCGCGAGTGCCAACTATTTGTGCCGGTGATCATCGTTCCTCTTACCCAGAGGAACTGAGCGCGAACTGACTCCTTTTGCAGGCGGGAGGTGAGCCAGTAGAAAGCGAAGAAGTTGCCAGGCTTCGCTTCCTCTTTCTTCTTTCAACAAACAACCGCAAAGTGTTGCCGCAACTTCCTTTTCTTCGGCAGGTTATTGACTCAAGCCCTTGGCAGCGTGTCGCGTTCTACGCGCTACATTGTGTGTTGTGTTGTGTGTGATGTGATGTGTCTGTGTGTTTACGTTCTGCCGTCTGCATCTGTATCTGCATTTGTGGCCGCATCTGCATCTGTATCTGTATCTGTGCCGGCGATTGTTTTCGTTTCAACTTCTTTTCCGTTGCGTTTGTCTGACTTTAGTCTTAGTCCAAACAAATGCGGTTCTTGTCGCAAGTTGAGGTTGTTTTTATACCCTGGCTATGAGGGATGCCAAAGGGTATATTCGGCTATTTTCTGAAATTTTTTAAGCATAAGTTCCAAGAATATTAATAAGATATATAAATAGTTGATGTTGGTAATTTCGAAATAATAATTAATTTCTAACTAATAAATAATTTATCATAAATTATTCATGACTTCCTTTGCCTTTATGGTCAAAGTTTTAAGCTATAATCTATCTCTAATCTCTGATATGTTTTGCCACTAAACTTGTCTGGGATTTAATCCCTATTAAAGAAAATAATCCTCATCCAAAAGCTGGTTCTATAAGGCACAGGTAACAAGTATCTTACAGATCCAAAGATTTCCCTTTCGCTTGTTGGCTTTGCCGGCTTTGGTTGCCCTTTTGTTGTCACAGTTGATTGCCGACGCCTCTGCAGCCTGGAGTTTTCTTTTGGAATTTCCCTGCCCCTCCCCCCCTGCCCCTTCCCTCCATTTCCCCTCTCATTCAAATTGTCTTTAAATAGTTTTGTCTGTCTTCCCCCAAACTTATCATTCCTCTTTTTCTTTCCTTCTTGTTATTAAGTGGGCGTGGTTCCCACACAGAGCGTTCTCTCTGTTTGTTTATTTGTTTTTTTTTGTGGGAAGTGATTAGTTCAATCGATAAGCGGTACAAGTATGCCGCTAACTCCCTTCTTCCCCCCTCACTTTTTAATCGGCAAGAAGTTGCCTTCACGCTCGTCTTCTTGCCGCCGGCTTGGGTCACCTAGAAGTCAGTGGAAAATGGGTCGTAGCAGCACTGCAATCCGAATGGCATTTGCATGCAGTCGCGGAAAACAAAAAAAAAAACGAAGAAAGAAAATATAAGGCACATCGCTTAATTGCCTCAGTAGCCAGTACTTTTTTTTTCTACTCTTAGTTGTTTCTAGGACACACTTGCCATCAGTTCTCATTTTAGTGGCCATTCATCTAAAAATCCACAAAAATTCAAACAGTTTTGTGAGGGGGCCCTCATTAAAAGTGGAAAGCACTCATATGTGATGCTTTACGGCTGCTAATATTAAATAAAGTATGCGAAACAAATGGTTTCTTTGAAAATGTTTAAAAAGAATGCAGTTATTAGCTATTAACTATACAGGTTGATAAAAAAAATAACAGGAGACCAAACGGTATAGATTCTGAAAGATCATTGTCTTTACATTGCTTATTAAGAAAAGTACAGCTAGTTTAAGGCTCTATAAAACGCAAACCATATATACCCCGGAGCTGATATTAGGCTGTAATAAAACATTGATCTTTTTACTTCAATATTGCAAAAGAACACACCAAAGTGGGAGCTCAGATTACCTGCTTAAATTACCTTTTACTAACTGCCTTTTGACCTATGGTAATGCTATGTTCTAGCCCTGATATTTACAAAATTGGTAAGAGTCTCCATTAGGTTCGACTTGGTGTAAAGAGTTTAATTATTCAAAATTTAATATAACAAGTATTAAGAAGTTCTCAATTCATAGAACATTTAATACTAAGTATTCCCACGAAATCAATCGCAACATCAATAGTGTATTTTCTAGTCGCTACTACTAAGCAAACAAGCACACACATTTGTTATTAAATATTTTTCCCACACGAAAACTCAGAGCCGCATCACATGTGTGAACATTAAACGATAATATGTATAATATCCCCCAGTTGGCTATAAATAAGAATGAAATACCGCTCAGAAAAAATTACAAAATGTGTCTCGCGTTCAATGCTGATTTGCCTCGTTTTATTCATTCAATTTGTTCGATTTCTCAAATGTCGAATAATAAATATGGTCTCATTGTTTATTTTTTTTAGAGCCTGTATTATTTCAATGTCGTTCCGTGTCTGTCGATACTTTCCATTTAAACGGACCGACTTTTATTTCTATCGCCGAATGGCCAACAGATGTTATCCGGTCTTGCCTCTGTTTTTATATGGATTCTTTTTTATATCTATAGTATATATATATTGTTAAAATAGTATTTTGTTTATGCAGAGCCAGTCCCGTGCCAATATTTGGACACGTTTCCTTGTATTCTCTTCTCCGCGGAACCTTCGAGTGGCTCCATTTCCTGTGACCACTTGACGCCTGATAATAAGTGTTATCTGTGGCAGATGCTTTCAATAATCACTTCTGGGAGTCTGATAGGGGGAGTGTGGTACCTCCTCATTCATTGCCAACAATGGTCATTGAATGGAATCCGAAATCCGTTGCTCAATGACAGTCTTAAGTTGATCGCACCCGCCTTATCACGGCACCTAATTATTTAATCGATGCTCGACGCTCGAGTGCCTGCATTAACCTAACTTAACCCTTCCTCTATCGTCCGATTAGCTGGTGACGCGACATAAATATATATGTTTCATATATGTAAGAACACTGGCTTTATCAGGCTTTATGCGTCACAATCGGAAATCGGGCATTTAAACTCAATTAGCTGGGAGAGGGGCCACTGACACCCGTTTTTTTTGGTTTATTTTCCGATGACCAACTATACAGGAACTCTACTCTGTTGCAGGCCAAAATGAAATCAAAGTACGAGAACATGAAGATCATCTACAATCGGAGCAAGATCGGCTGGTACTGGGCCCCGCTGTTCGTGTCCGTTTGGTTCCTGCTCTTCTACGTGGTGGTCATACCCAGCTTCCATCGCATGCCCAAGCTGAAGACCCTGGAGGATGAGCGACAGCAACCGGGCCAGTTTATTGGGGAGCGGGCGGAGAATACACTGCTGCGTCTCTCCAAGATCGGACCCAAGGTGGTGGGCAGTGCAGCCAACGAACAGGTGGCCGTGCAGTTCCTTCTAAGCGAAATTGGTGATATTGTGGACGAGGCACGTACGGATCTCTATGACATCGAAAAGGATGTGCAGATCGCCTCCGGCAACTATCTGCTCTGGTCCATGGTCAATATCTATCAGAGTGTCCAGAATGTAGTGGTGAAGCTGTCGCCAAAGAATGCCACCAGTGAGGCCGCCCTCCTGATCAACAGCCACTTCGATTCGGTGCCGGGAAGTTCGGGAGCTGGCGATGCAGGCATGATGTGCGTCATCATGTTGGAGGTGCTCCGGGTTATAACCAAGTTCGAGACACCGCTCACCTACTCGGTGATCTTCCTGTTCAACGGTGCCGAGGAGAATCCGCTGCAGGGCAGTCATGCCTTCATCACCCAACATCCCTGGGCGGCGAATGTCAAGTAAGTGAAGAATTTAAGTTAAGTTTTCAAGATGGATAAGATTAACTTCGATGAATCCCCGCCAGGGCTGTTATTAACTTGGACTCTGCCGGCAGCGGAGGAAGGGAAATCCTGTTTCAATCTGGACCAGATCATCCCTGGCTGATGAAGGTAATCACCTTAAGCTTGTTTCTGTTAACCCTTAAATTCTGAATCCCTTTCTTATCCGATTAGTACTACGGCAAGAACATAGTTCATCCGTTTGCCTCGACTATCGGAGAGGAATTGTTCCAGAAT
Organism: Drosophila parvula; assembly: GCA_018904695.1. Taxonomy (NCBI): domain Eukaryota; kingdom Metazoa; phylum Arthropoda; class Insecta; order Diptera; family Drosophilidae; genus Drosophila; species Drosophila parvula. The sequence continues at coordinate 19,022 of JAEIIG010031153.1, forward strand.
GGCTTCGTTCCCTCAGAGACCGATTATCGCGTGTTCCGCGACTTTGGCAATATACCGGGTAATATAATATAAAAAAAAAGTAAGTGCCACAACACCTAATCTCTATACATTGTGTTTCTCAGGTCTCGATATGGCGCAGACCTTGAATGGTTATGTGTACCATACCAAATACGATCGCTTTAATCTCATCCCGCGACGCACCTACCAACTGACTGGCGAGAATATCTTGGCTCTGGTCAAGGCTCTAGCGAATGCCGAGGAACTGGAGAATCCATCGGTGGGTTTAGCTTAAAAATTCCCAAAAGATTTAACATATTTAAGATACATTTTCCCAATATAGAAACATGCCGAGGGCCACATGATATTCTTTGACATGCTGGGCTGGTTCTTCATCTATTATCCGGAGAGCACCGGCGATATCATCAATATATCCGTGTGCGTCCTGGTCTGCATCACCATTGTGGGTTATATCTGGATTATGTCCAGCAGCACGGGCATGTTCCGTCGTCGCATTTGGGCCAAGTTCGGCATTCTTACGGCTCTTCAGGTGGCTGGTGTGGGTCTAGGCATTGGCCTGGTGATGTCCATAGCCCTCTTCCTGGACGCAGTCAACCTGCCCATGTCATGGTTCTCGCAGAATTGGATGCTCTTCGGTCTGTACTTTTGTCCCATGATATTTGGCATGGGCATTGTGCCGGCCATCTACTTCAGTCGCACCAAGGAGGTGAGAATTACTTGCTTTCTTAGGAAGCTTTTTCATAATTTGTGATATTAAAATCTCTTCCTGCAGCACGGCTTGCCTCTGGGCTATGGCATCCAGCTGCTGATGCACTCACATTGTCTGATCCTGACCGTGGTCACCATTATAATGGTGAGCTATAGTATTCGATCGGCCTTTATCATAATGCTGTGCATTGGTTTCTACACCCTTTCCGTGCTGATCAACATGGTCACAAGGGCCCACAAGACAAGTGAGTATATTCATAGAGAGAGTCTTAACCTGGGATCTAATGATGGCTAATGTTTCTCTCTCTTTATAAGATTTCCTGTGGCTTATACCGCACTGCATCTGCCAGGTGCTGCCCTTCATGTTCTACACGTACTGCTGCTATGCCTTTTACGTGGTCTTTGTGCCGATGCAAGGACGCGAATGCAACACCAATCCTGAGATTCTGATGGGATTCTTTACCGCCTTAATGGTCCTATTGTTTGCACCCTTCCTGGTGCCTTTGTTCTGCCTGTTCCGCAAGTCGAAAACGATTATCTCAATGTTTGGAATCTGTACGATAGTTTTTATTATATTTGCCGCCACACCAATTGCCTTTCCTTATGCCGAGAAGACCGCAGCCCAACGATTCTTTGCTGTGGTAAGTCTTAGATAATGTAGATTTAAGTAAATGATTTAAATGAGGAATTTCTCTACTAGCACACGGCCCGCACCTTCCATAATGACGATGCAGCGAGCACGATTAGCCACACGGATTCGGGATACTTTGTCCTTCCGGTGGATCGACGCCCGCACACTGTGGACGATATTCTCTTTGAGAACACCAACTATACCAAGGCGGAGCGAATGGACTGTGACTCGGAGCTCATGTGTGGTTTCCCCATTTACAGCTCCCGTTGGCTGAATGCCGTGTAAGTGCTCTTGGGAACATTTTATCTTTAATAAGCCCTGAAATATATATTTTTTTTATGCATTTCCAGTGACAATAGCTACTTTGTACCCGGTCCTGAGCCCAATAAGGATTATATTCCAACCTTGACCATTTTGGATAAGACTAGTAAATCGGAAACTAACATCAGATTCGACCTGGAGATCTCTGGACCTGGTCATACAAGCATATTTATACTACCCTTAAACGACACCAAGCTGGTCGACTGGTCCTTCACCATGGAACCACTGGAGCAGAATGTAAAGCCGCCGTACTATGTCTACTGGTCGTATGCACTGGATCCCAAGCCCCTCCTGTTCTCACTGGAGTTTGAGGTACCAGATATATTATATATACATACTTTATATGTGGAAAAATTACAATCTATTGAATTTCCAGCACGAGAATGCCGACTGGTCGGGTGGCACTTTCAAGATAGCCCTAATGGGCCACCGAATACACGATGATATGTTCATAACGGAAGACTTCCGGGAGTTCCTGGCCACGTTTCCGCCTTGGGCGCACGTCAGTTCCTGGCTTGGTTCCTACAACAGTTGGCAACTGTAAATAAGTCAATTTACAATCCAAACTCGGACCCATTGTTGCCATGACACCACCTCAACTACTGTTATCATTGGTAATACTGATACTGATTAATTCTTACCAATAGCCACCCAAAATCCAACGAACAAACGTCTTAACTTGTACTCGTATTTAAGATTAGACCTCTGTAGTTACTACTATGTAATTTTATTAAAATACATTATAAATTATTTATTAAGTTAATAACGGAGTCTATACTCTCAGCGTCGTCGTCGCCTAAACTACCCAGCTCTCGATGGCTGAAAACCAATCGGTGGTATAGGTCCAATCGGGGAAGGTGGCAAGGAACTCCTTGAAGTCCTCGGTGTAGTGCTCGGGATGGTATTCGAAGTGCTCGGTGACCACCAGCTTTAGGTACGGTCCATCGGTATTGCTCTCCTCGTGCTCGAGCTCAATCCAAAACTCGAAGGGCTCCTCGGTCATTGAGTAAATATAATAGATCAGATAGGGTGGCGTGTGTCCCTCATCCAGGGGTGTCTGGTCAAAGGACCAATCCGTGACCCTGACTTGATCAAAGGGAGCTATGAACATCATGACTCGATCGCTAGACTTCAGACTGTACTCGTAGCGCACCTTGTTTCCTGCCAGGGATTGCTTCGATACCTGCGTGAGATCTATATCTATCGGGAGCACAGGTGGTGTGCTATAGATCCAACGAGCCGAGTCTCTGTGAATAAGATATAAAGGCAGCTTAATAATCATTCAAGATGGGCTACAATCTCAAACTCACTTCCAATCTATCCAACGACCACTGTAGAGGGGAAGGCCACAGAAGGGCTCCGCGGCACAGGTGGCCTCTGTCCAACTTGCAGGCTCCACATTCTTGAATGTGGTGTCATCCAGTTCGTGGATACGAGTATCCACTGGCTGAATATAGTAACCAGAGTCCTGCTTGGTGCTACCATCCAGATTGTGGAAGGTTCTCAAAGTGTGCTAGAAAGAGAAGTTGCTTAAACCAAAGAATCTTAAAGATCTTTACTGGCAAACCCTTACCAGCACATAATACCGCTGGGGTGCCACTTCTTTAACGAAGGGAAAGCCCGCCGATGTGGCAGCAATTATGATGAACACGATCGTAACCACACCGAAGGAGGAGAAGATGATCTTGGGCTTGCGGAACTTGTGCATGATGGGAATCTGCAATTAAAAACCTCCCTCAATGTAGTTTTAGGAAAGGGAAGGTAAGACCAAGTTAACTTACCACAAAACCTGCATAGTTTATCCCGGTGGCGATGACAAATACGGAAACCATGATATCGGGACTGCTGTCGGGTCCATCGCGACCCTGCATCGGCACAAAAGTCACAAGCGTCGCATAGCAGATATAGGTGTAGAAGCAGAAGGGCAGGATCTGGCACAGCAGGTGAACCGTCACAAAATAGCTCTCTAGGAGGGGAGATAGAGTAAACTCATTAGATAACCATCTTCGCCAGACTTATATCCAGAAACTTACTCTTCAGCGTCAGCTTCAGAACGATCTGTATCAGAACCGAAATGGCATAGAAAAATATCGCCACCATGGGGAAGTAGCTGGAGCGAATGCCCATGCTGGTCAAGATGATGCAGAGCAGGGCCAGCAGGATGCAGTGGGCGTGCATAAAGCAAGTGATGGTCTGATCCAACTTCATGTGCGTCTTCCGCTTCGTAAATCCAATATAAATCGAGGGTAGCAGTCCAAAGGCAAAGTACAGGGTGCAGAAGTACAGGCCAAAAGCCATCCACTTGCCGTAGAACCAGGACTCGGCTAACCCCACGCCCTGCATGAAAACTGCCACCAGAATCGTCAGGCCACAGGCCACAAGGAAGGTGCCCGCCTGCACCAAAAAGATGATGCCAAATCGCATTACCACCGCCTTGGGGGCATCCGCACCATTGTCCAGGGTCATGATCCAAACCGAAGTGCCAATGCAAACGAAGGCCGCCACACAAACCACCCAATTGATGGCTATGCTCGCGGATTCCGTGTACGTCAACATGAACCAGCCCAAGAAGTCGAAGTACACCGTGTTTCCCTTCTCGTGGGCGGCGGTGTCATCCAATTCGGGCGCATTGGCCAGGGCCCACACCAGGGGCAGTACATTCTCACCCGTCGACTGGTATGTGCCACGCTCCACGTTCCGGAAGTTATCGAACTTGGTGTGGTATACATATCCATTCATCACACTGGCCATATCCAGGCCGGGAACTCCGCCATAGTCGCGGAACACACGGAAATCTGTGTCCGATGGAATAAAGTTGTTCTGGAAGAGCTCTTCGGCCAGGGTCTGGGCATAGGGATGGGGCACGTTCTGATGATAGTATTTGGCCAGCCAAGGATGATTGGGTCCTGTCTGAAAGAGAACTTCGCGTCCGCCAGCTCCAGTGGAGTCCAGATTGACCAAGGCTCTAGAAGGGAGATATCGGAGATGGGTGAGTTAAGAACATAAGAAACCTCTCCTCCACTTCTCCACTCACTTGCAGTTCTTGGCCCATTTGTGCTGGGTAATGAATCCATGGGAGCCCAGCATGCAGGCCTCCTCGGCGCCATTGAACAGGAAGACCACCGGGTGAGTCAAGGGTTTCTCGGAACGGGAGATTACACGCAGGGTTTCCAGCATGACCACCACCATGACACCATCATCGCCGGCAGCGGGTGTTTGCACTTCCGAGTCGTAGTGAGAATTTACCAGCAGATAGTTGTCATTGCTGGAACTCTTCTGGGAGATCTTCACCACCACATTGGAGAGGTTGCTGTAGGCAATGGTCATGCCCCAGAGATAGAAGCCACCCGAGGCGTATTGCTTGTCCACCTCAATGTCATACAGATCCGTGCGGGCCTCGTCAATGATATTCTGAATTTCCCGCAACAGAAAGTTTACCACATGCACCTCATTGTTGATGGAGCCGCTCATCTTGTTCCCGATTGCCGAGTACTCGGCCAGCTGCCGCATTGCCCGCTCGCCGATGAATTCATCTGGATGCTGGGACTCCTCGCTTATATAGAGCATCTTGGGGTAGCTGTGGAAGCTTGGCAGGACGGCGGCATAGAAGAGAGCAAAGGCGGCGGCTGCATAGAGGGGAGCTCCGAACCAGGGCCATTTCTTGTCTCTGGACTTGCCGCCATCCTTCTCGGTTGTGATTTCCAGGATGGAAAACGTCATCTGAAATGGAGGAGATTCTCTGATAAAAATTGTGTATTATTGCAAATCCTTCCTTTTTTATTTAAAAAAAATATAGCATGCTTTTAGGCCTTAAAAAAAACACAATATAACTATTTACGATCTTCGCAAATTGTTTCAATCTACCATGTACGATCTTCGCCAAATTGTACCTACTTACGATCTAGGATTAGCAACAATCTAATAATATTTCATATAATAATTATAAATGTGTGTTTGCCACCGAATTGTAGTAATAAATGATATCAAATATTTATGAAGTTCGTACGGTTGTGAAATAAACTTCGCGGGAGAGACTGTGAAAAGGTCGTAAAGCAATTAGCACCCTAAACAGCACTTGTCGCATTATGGCCTCAGGTATTTCATAGGCAACAGGAAAATGGTCTAAAAACAGAAATCGATAACAGGGCCAGTTCTTATTTTATGGCCGATATAAACTTTCTAATCTCCGAGGATACTTGAGGTAAGAAATTCTGTTGAGTTAGTCACGTTCCTAAAGATCCCTTTAAACTCATCGGAGACTTATCGCCGTCCCTTTCACTTTTTCCAGAGCATATGTCTTATATTTCAAAAGGAACGATCTAGAATCGCGAACTCTATCGCCATGAGGACACTGGCTGCCGATCTTAATCAGTGTTGGTAGTTGTGAATTATGGTAACGCACTAACCTTCAGATCGCACGCGACTCGGACCTGAATCGAACTAATCAAATATATATAACAACCGCACCAAAGCCCAACCGTTGGGGAACTAAGACGCCTCGAGGCTGTTCCCCAGAATTAAGTAGGGCCGAGGCTCGGAGCCCGTCGATCGCTTATCGACGCAGCGCAAGCGATAATAATTAAATATTATGATTATAATCGATGGGTTTGGTGCATAAAACGATTACATCCAGCGATAAGTGCGATACCAGAAGCTGTTTGCTCTTTATAGCTCTTTATTATGGAACTCTTAACCCGATTATGGGCCAAAGATCTTGTGGTGGGGTCCAAAATCTAAAAAAAAATCTTCGTAATTAAGGATTAATCAACACATAATTAAGAGTCCAGATAAAGTAAACCGGTAATATGGAAAATTCTGTCATCTAATCGAGGAACATAAATCGAAAACGTGTAAGCCTGATAATCATCGATAGGTCTTACAAATAGGACTTTGAGTTATTTAATCTTCGGGTACTTAAGGGAGGATTTCCTGATCCTAATAGGAAATATATGTAAAAACAAAATTTTCGGGTCTCAGACAACGAAACCTAATCAGTTAAAAATTCATGAATTAAAGACTTAGATGGAAAATCCCGAAAATCAAACCATAATTTATAGCCGCTTTTGGTTCGAACACTTTTAGATTTTCAACTGTGATTGGCACCGATGTCTGGCATTATATTCCCTATTTCTAGGCTGTTCAACTCTAAATTAGCTTGTCTTGTTTGGGGGGCTATTATAATAAATATGTCGCAACAGGATGTCCAATATAAACAAATATGATTTACCACAACAAAGACCAATTGGTAGGTAAATAAGGCGGGCTCCCACGTTTATTTAAGTGAATCCACTTCAGAGATAACTATCGTTCGACTTCTCATGCTGATAACCATTCTTTGAGAATTTGCACATACTCAATTATCAAAATGCTAATCTGCCAATCTCCCATTGAATCAGTCTGCATCACACATCAGGTGAATGGTAACTCTCTCAGTCGGGGAATTCTTCAGGTGCTTTTTTGCTTGTACTTTTTTTGATGCCCACCACTGCTGCTCTATAAATTATAAGCCCCCTGCCTGATAAAGCCCCCGTCGCAGCCATAAAATTCCAGTTTATACGAAATCCGATAATCTACAATAGATGAACCGAAAGTAATCGTACACCACAGGTTGCAAAAATATGAATTTCATCGAGAGACCCGTGTAAAATAACACAATTTTACTTTACCTTTCCACGCCTTTAAGTTGGCAATCGAAGCACTTTGATATTGGCCGCCGACTAGCTTTTGGGATTAATTATAATTCATTATTGATAAATGAATGGTGGCCAATAAAGTTGAGTACGCATTAGTGACGCCAATCAATCATTGTAGCGCCCATCATATTTCAAGAACAAAGTTCAACGCAAAAATTACACTTAAAATGGCTCAACGTGTAAGCGTTTATTTGACTTAAACAAATACAAATTCTACACAATTGCATTAACCTAGTAGATCCTGCTCTCGAAGGAGGCCGGCCAGGGCGTGGCGTCCACATAGGCGGGGAAACTGTCCAGGAACTTCTTAAAGTCAGGCGTCAACATGTCCTTGTGATGGGTCCAATGGCCACCCAGGCCAAGCTCCACAGTAGAAGAATTCCAATTTCCATTGGGTTTCTAAATAAATCAAACAGGATTGATTAGTGAAGTCTTCTTAGTTAGCTTAGTTTTAAAAACTTACCTCCAACTCAATCCAGAATTTGAGGGGATCGCCATTGACGCCCCACGAGAAGTACACAAAGTAAGGTGTCTCAAAGTTAAGACGTAAAGGAGCCTGAAAAGGATATAAGGATATAACAAAGGGCTAATCGGGGGCGCTACAAAAACACTAGGGTTCGTAAAACTCATAAAAAGGTGTCGAAAATAATGCTATTAAATATTACATCGTAAAAAAACAAATTTACACGAAATATTTTACCTTTTAAACGTCTTTACATACTTTAAGACATCTTTTTAAGGATTTTATAAAACATAGCATATGTTTTTATTAGCCTTACCTTGTGGAAAGACCAGTCCTTCACACTAGCTCCGTTTAGGGGCTGAATAAACAGGGCCATGTGATTGGGACCGCTCAATTGCATCTCGTAACGAATCTTGGTGGCTGTCAGCTGCTTCTTCGATAGCACAATGACCGTGGGTATATCTTCGCCAAGAACTGGCTCCGAAGCTGGTATCCAGAGACTGTTCTTTCTATAGATAATTAAAATAGAGAAGTTTAACAATTGAGAGAATATTGAATTATAGGCTTAACTTACCTGGTCTTGTGCCAACGCTGATTGTAAAGCGGCAAACCACAATTGATTTCCTTCTGGCAATCAGCACCAATTTTTTGGGCCAGCGTCATGTTGATTACGGCGTCTAAAAAATATGAATTAATAACTACTTGAAACTCTTCCCTAGAAGTCTAGCTAACTTACTCTTAACCGTATAAGTGCGTCTGTCCTGGGGCATAATGAAGTAGCCCGACTCCTGGCGGCGGATACGGTTTTCGGCATCATGGAAAGTGCGTTTGGTGTGCTAATATAAAAATGAGAGAAAGATTTAAGTACAGTTGTATATAAATTAATTCCATGATCCTCACCAGCACAGCGAATCTTTGAACATTGGTTGCCGGGCGATAGGGGAATCCAATCGGCGTCATGGCAATAATAAAGCACAACAAAGTCACACCCAGCAGAGCGGTGATAATGGTCTTTGATTTGTTAAACAGCTGCAGAACGGGCACAATAAAGCCGCAGGTGAGGAAGCCAACAGCAACACTAAACACAGCCACGGCCAAATCAGGGTTAAGATTCTCGCCAAAGCGTCCAAACATGGGAATAAAGGTGGTGAAGAAACCGTGCGAGAAGTAGGCAAAGAATACGAAAGGCGGGACAATACAAACAATGTGGGGAATCACCCAGGCCACATCTATAAAATTAAATACAAAATATATATTAGTATATATAAAAGAAACAGAAACATATAAATAATCAAACCCACCTTTGCTGTGCAACTTGGTGGCAATATTGATGATCAAGCCCATCGTATAGAATAGACAACTAAGCATCAGAACGAAGACAGAGCGCACTCCGCAGATGGTAAAGATGAGGGTGAGCAGGGCCAAGAGCAGGCAATGGCAATGCAGCAGGATCTGCACTCGCTGGCCAGTAGGCAGCTTGTCCTGTAAAGAAATTGAATTAAGACTTTGATCTAGCAACTATTCCGCCCACATTACTCACATGCTTGGTCCAGTGGAAGTACAAGGCCGGCACTATGGCCAAGCCAAAGAAGAAGGTGGTAAAGTACAGGCCCAAAATCAACCAGGAGTTCGTGAACCAGGACAACGGCAAGTGAACAGCATCCATAAACAGACCCAGAAGGATGGGCAAGACAGCTGCCACGAACACGGATAGAAGGTGCACGAAGAAGGTGTGCAGGACGCGCTTGAGGATCTTCTCCAGCTTAATGCCCGAGCTGACCGACATCAGTTTGAAGGCAAAGCCACAGAGACCCAGGGATGCCAACGCCACGATCACGTTCAGGATAACGCCTTCAGTTTCGGTGTAGAAGACCAGGAACCAGCCCATGACATCAAAGTAAATAGTGTGGCCCTCAGCATATTTCTAAGGCATACAAGAGATTATTTTTAAAGACTTTCCTGAGAGTTAGAGTCCCCACTTACCGAAGAGTCCTCCAGCTCGGGAGAGTTGGCGATCTCCCGGACCAGGGCCAGCAGATTGTCGCCAGTGTGCTGGAGACTTCCTCTCGGAAAGATATCCGCCTTGTCGTGACGCGTGTGATAAACGAAGCCGTTGTAGGTGTAGGCCATATCCAAGCCGGGAACGGAACCGTGATCGCGGAAGATGCGGAAATCAGTGTCGGAGGGAATGAAGTTGTTCTGGAAGAGCTCCTCCCCCATCGTCGACGCATAAGGATGCTTAATGGCACGTCGGTAGTTCTTCATAAGCCAGGGATGGTTGGGACCCGATTGGAAAAGGATCTCCCGACCGCCATTGCCGCAAGAATCCAGATTGATCAGAGCTCTTAAGGAATTAAAGTCTTAATAGAGGCTACAATCCAGGAGGCAGGATAGTTCTTACTTGCAGTACTTGGCCCACTTGTGCTGGGTGATGAATGCATGCGAGGCCTGCAGGGGATTCTCCTCGGCTCCGTTAAACAGGAACACAACAGGGTTCTTTAGCGGCTTGTCCGACTTGGCCAGCACTCGCAGTACCTCCATCATGGTGGCCACCATCGAACCATCGTCACCGGCACCCGGTCCCGCTGGCACGGAATCATAGTGACTGTTCACCAGCAGATACGTTGTGCTATTGGTACCCTTGGGACTGATCTTCACCACAATATTCTGGATGCTCTGGTACATATTGACCATGGACCAGTGGACATAACTGCCGGAGGCCACCTGGACATCCACTTCGATATCATTGGCCGTTCCCGATCGAATCTTTTGCATCTTCTGCGACAGTAACTTCAACGCTGCCATCTCATTCTGCCGGCTGCCCACCACTCGGGGTCCTATGTCCACCAGAGCGTGCAGATTATTTTCCGCCCGCTCGGCAATGAACTGATCCGGATGCTTTTCCTCATCCTGGATGCTTAGGGGGCGCGGCAGGCGATGGCAGGCGGGAATAGAGATGGCCACGTACAGAAGCAGCCAGAAGCCGAAGAAGGCGGGCGCCCAGAACCACTTGATCTTGCTGCCCTTGACGAAGGCACGCTCACAGCCATTGGGTTGGGCCTAAAAGAGATTGGTAAGGAAATTTATCGGTAAGTTTTTAACAAATAATTGAATAAATCAATTAAAAAGCTTCGAAGCATTCGAATGCAATCTTTTAACAATTTGTTTAGTGTTAAACAAATAAAAACAAACCCGTAAAATGTTTTAAAAACCCTCAACGTGAATCATGGAACCCCTACAACAAATTTATCTGAAAGTAGCGCTACAAAACAGATGCCTAGATACCCATATATCGTTATCTAGATCAGATATAAAACCCCCCAAATATTCGGATTTCATTCAGGCATAATGGGTTTTAACCAAAACTGGATAGACCCACCGCTCCTGTCACTAGGCCCGTGAGTCAGTTTCTCAATTCGAATCGACTGTGTGTATCGAGCAGAGTGTTGAATTTAATCCATCAACACTTATCTTATCTCTGGTCAGCCTGCCATGGGCAAGTCGCAGACTGTTGCCACCGAAAGTCGAATTGGGGAATAGTCGGGCTCCTTGTGCTCCACCATAACTAAGCCCAGACGGTTAGATAAACGAAGGGTGCAACTAGGGGCGAAATGGGAACGGCTGGGCTATCTCAAGGGTATCCGCGGTGCGTTAATTAACGGCTTGCTTCAAGATAAGCGCTGTGCTGCACCGCCAAAAACAGAAAACTAATCGATACTCGAATAGCTCGGCCATGGGTAATACGCATGTTGGGTGGCTCCGATCGCCATAGATTAGCACCCGGTTGTGGGGCAATCTAATCAAGGATCCGAACTGGTCGCTTACCTCATACTGCTGAGATCCGCGGGGCCGCAGCAGCGGATCCGTATTCGGAGGATCGCTGGTCGGCGTGATGACGCGCCGCCGCACGTTCTTTTCGCTGCCACTCATATCTGCACTCTGCGATTACTCCGGTTTCTGGTCAGGATCTGTTGCGGCACAACCGATCGCAACGCCGTCCAACGCTCGACTGATCGCCCGGCTGCACCTGTTCTCCCAAAGAGCCGCCACACACATTGCGCCGGTCTCGAATTCCACTCGCCGACCCACTCACTCCACCTCGTATCTTATCTTATGCCGGCGGGTCTCACAAATCGGATAACTATTGACTGCTGGAGCGTCGAAAGGGTTGGGGTTAAGGGGGTGGCGTATTCATTAACAGGTAACCGATGGCCTACACACATAACTTCCGCTTGGACTCAACATAATTCTGAACTTGACCAACTCAATTGGATAATAAGCTAACAAGAACTTTTATCGCAGAGATAAACTTGCGGGTGCTTCTGACCGTATTTTCTGCTTTCTGCAAGAAGGTGTGAGAGTGTGAGTATGTACCTATGAATTAGATCATCGATCATTTATTATTGTATCTCAAAATAAGATCATTCTGCTGATTTAACAATTGGACTACTGATAACATCTCGTCTTTTGAATGAGATTTCTTATACTTTTTGGGGACTTTTTTCCTATTATATAATTGTTATTGGAATATACTAAGAAACTTGAGCAAAGTTACTAAAAAAAGTAATGCCAATTTTGAATTCCTAGAGCTATAGTTTTAAAAACAAAAGATTATGATGCAAGTAATATTATTATTTTTTCAGTAGCGAGTTGGAATTATTACAAAATGGTCTTAAACGCTATTATTTTAACCGCAGCTGTTTATTTCCCATAATAAATGAAGTGTGACAAATGAATACTCTAGTTTCGTCAACTGTCAAGAATTAAGTAACAAGCCAAATAAGCTTGTATCTCACAGATACTCTTATGATTCTGATCGTTTATTTTGTGTACTAAACAGACTGTGATGAATGAGTGCTCATCAGGTTTGTCGTTACTTGTCAGGTATCAATCATAAATTGTCTAGAGCCAACGAAAATGTGTTTTTTTTTTCTTAGAAATAATATAAGATAACTTTATAATGGAACCTATTTCAACGTGAGAAGATTGAATTTATAGCCTATAACAAATCTCGTATAACTTTATTAAATCGAATCACATAAGTGGAATTATTTCGAATTATAGAATTATTAGAATTATAGCATTATCATTTAAAGCTGGATTGATAAGGATTAAATACTGTTTTTAGAGAAATTTTAGATCTGGCTTTTATAAATTCGAGACCAAAATAATAAAACTATTTCAAAATATTTTGATATGCTATAAATAATACAAATAGAGTTAGTAGAAGTACATATTTGTACAAGAAGACTTTTCCGATTTTTGAAAATTTGCGCCACAAAAGATGTATTATGCAAGTTATAAATTTTATTAATATGGAATACCAGGTTTTTTTTGTATATCTTTTAAACAAATTATATACATAAGCTACCTGATTCGCATTATAGGTTTTGCATGGCCCCCAAGTCCCCCCATAATTCACTTGGTGACTAATGCAATTAATTCTATTTCCCATCCACTTTCGCGCAGTGCACCGCTGACCCCAGAGAGTGTTGATGAAAACTGCATTTTGTTACCTTGGCTCTTTTCTCCTGCGCATCGCTGCTCATTCCGAAACGTTCTTCTTCTTCGCGAACCTGGTTGCGTCTTCGTCTTCTTCCCTTGCTTTCTTCGTCGTCGTTGTTTTTGTTCCGGCTGCTGCGAATTTCAGAATCTGACTGTGGAACAAAGTTCGCCGAGCCGCGCTTTAATAGTGATTTTCTACAAAGCGTAGCGACCTAACTGAATAATTCTGTGTGGTCACCGCTTTGTTGACAGCTGCTTTTAAGTTTTTTTTTTACTATTTACACTTTTTAGCCGGTGCTTTGTTTTTGTGTGTTTACCGAACGCCGCTATATGTGTGAGTGTTTGTGATGATTGTTGTGCAAAGAAAACTACAAAAAAATTCGATAAATATCGCATCTAGCGTTTATCGCACGAACAGACCTTATCTGCACTAATTGCATACTTTCGGGCGGTAATTGAAAAATAACGTTACACTGGCAGGCAAAAGTACAAGACAACAACACAAAGGATGAAAAGAACGGACGCTAGGGCCGTTAATACTGCTCATTTACAGTTATGAGCCCTGCGGGCGCTTTCTCTGTCTCTTTTCCGCTTGCATGTGCATTAGAAAACGATGACGTGCCAACACGCAGGCAAACACACACACAGACGCAGCAAGGGGGCACATCCCGTTAGGAATTGAGGACAGCGTGCGAAACATGTGCCGTAAAACGGGAAATGCAATAATGGGTCCCAGCGGGAGAAGGAGCGGGCGCAGGAGCATAGGCTCAGTGTCATTCAACCTAAATGGGTGAGCGAGACAGCGCTAGTGCGGGCGTAGCTGTGTGCGTGTTCCATTTACTCTCGGGCCGCGTGCATTCATTCACTCACTCACTTATTCATTGATGCCCTATTCGTAAACAAAGCGTTCACCGGAATATTGGTCAAAAGGAAATCGATAGAATGAACGAACGCCCACGAATATGGGAAGATGTGGGAGAGATTTCAATAATCAGAGCCACGAAAACACTGGCCAGCAGTTTAAACTACGATTTTGGCCCATATTTATGCCTAGTTTGTGGCAAATGGACAGAGTGAGATGGAGAGACTACGAGAGAGAGTGGAGGGCTCCCTTCGCGCAGGCGCTAGACCGAGCGAGGGGGAGAAGAAGTGCCGGCTAAGTAGCGCCCAATGTAGGGCCGCAACCAAAACAAAGCCAAATATGTGTCAGCTGCCTTTCCCGCTTCGCTTTCTACACGAATTCGCGCGTCCTCGTGCCTTCTCGTCGCCCCCGCTCTCACCTATCAGTGTCCGCCTCTCCTTTTTGCGCGTTCATTTCGGTGCCGCTCTCTCTCTCTCTCTATTGGGGCCGAGCCACGGTTGCTTGTACGGCTGAAGCCGCAGTCGCGTTTCAACGCTCGATGCTTTTAGTCGTGCTCGCTGTGAAAAATAGAAGAGATAAGCTAGCCAAAAGAATCCTAACGGCACCAGCAGGAACAACAAATGTACAAAAAAAAATGTGCTCGGCGTAGAAGAAGGGGCCGTTAGTCCTATGTCTATGTGTGTGCCGTTCGCGTGTGTGCGTGCGTCTATCTCTCGGCCTGTTTCCGTTTTGCCTAGCTAAAAATAAAATTATATAATTTTTAATAAACCCAGCAGCGAATGCAAATCGTATTCGGCACACTGGCAATACGCGCCATATTCTGCGAAGCATACGGAATAAGTGAGTAAGGCGGCGTGCCTTTTCCCGTTTCCCTTTTCCTTCTTCGTTCCCGTTTGCAGCAGCACCAGCAGCAGCAGCACGTGAAATGTTTGCATACTTAATGGCGGCGCGTATTTAACTTTCCCCAACTTTGAAAAACATTGAATTAAAAAAAGCAGCGCATGCAAATCAGTGTGATTTTAGGGAATTATTCTTCGGGAAAGAGTCTATTTGATCAAGTGGCGTATTAGGATAATTCCAAAGGAAATATGTACGTGTGTCCTGGCTGTTTTTCCCTGTGTCCGATTACGAGGGCGAACCAATTCCGTTTCAGCTGTCCATAGATTTATTGGCAATCAATTAAAAGTTGTAATGAAAAGTTTTGGGGGAACAAAACAATGGTTACAACTTTGCCGCAACGAAATTGTCAATTTTCAAACTTTCGAATTGCTTTCCACATGATAGTTTTGGTTTATTGATTTCCATTAGGGCTTCCCAATCCGGATCGTATCCGTCGGTTAGGAGCTGGGGAGTTGCCTCTCCTAAAAGCGCTTAATTCGCGGGGCTAACAGGTCGTTGACCAAACCGATTATCATTAGCCCCCCATTAGGTGGCGTAAGGAAATTCTTTTATGCGCCAATAAGGCTCAAACTCGACTCGAGTTCCTTCTCTTCTCTTCGTTTTTTTTTTTTGTTGTTTTCCGCTTTTCCGTTTACTTTTGTGGGTCATAATAAAATTTTGGACAATGACACAATAGCGGCAAATCAGTGGCAGGATGTGGCGGAGGACAAAGGACGCAGGCACGCAAGGAAGTGGAACATGAGGAGAATAATAAAGGAAAACAATGGGGAGTCGGGTGGGGAATAGAAACAAAACAAAAACTGAGAAAAACCCAGAAAACTTTTCCAGTTAAAGTTCCAAGTAGTGTTAGTTTGGGCTCAAGGCGGAGATTTCTTTAAAACAAAAAAAGATTTCCACAATTGCCCGGATTCGTGTCGGGCTTAGTTGTTTCTTTTTGTTCCGATTGCCTTTGGCTTTCAATTTGGCCTTTACGGGGACACTACTCCAGTATTTTGGCTCCAATTAGTAGGAATTCGGTTGGCTATATAATTTGAATAGATTTCCCGGGAAGTTGTTGTGAAAATGCGAATTGACGCCGGCGACAATTGCTTACAATGGTGGAAAATGTCACAGGGAAAAGTTCACGGCACTCGTAGATCTTGGGAAAGTTTCCCATCTGCTGGTGTTTTTTTTTAAAGGAGACAAAAGGAGGAGACGGCATTTCATCGAATTCGAGTCCTTGCTAATAGCGAATCGAAGCGGCGGCTCAGGGGATGAGCCCGCAGGCGGGCTGTCGATAATGGATAGCAAGAGTGGGTCTATCTTGTTGTCCTCCCAGTCCCCATGTTTTGACTCCACCCGGCCCCGTTCATCCCTTATCCCCATATACACTTGACTGACTTGTCTGCTGACGAAGCTCCTATCTTTTTTTTTTGTTGTATTTTTACACAGGGGAAAACCCGAACAATATGAGTTTGATTTGGCTTTATTACTTTTCGTATTATTACTTTTACTGGCTCCCCAAACTGTCTCCATGGATCTTACTGCCTCCTTTGTTTCATCTAATTTTAATAGAGGATTTTCTAAGTTTCTTAAAGAAATAACCTACCATATTAAAATACCAATCGATGACCAATTTTCTAGGTGTACTGACTCCCCACTTTCCCAGCATTTTCCTGGGTGCGTGTGTTACGCTTTTTAATGAAGTCATTTGAAGCATTCGCTGATTCGTTTGTGATTTATGAGCAGACACCGCAGGCCCAGGATAGGGCCCCCTTTTCAGGTGACGGCATCAATCAGTTCTTGTTGTTGTTGTTGTTGTGCCTGGTTAGGCATGTGTGTAGCTCCAGTTCACTTGTCACGATAATTGCTTCAAAATTTCTGTCCCAGAAGCTAACTGGATTAGCCTAATTGGATGCCAGATGTTATGGCTTTTTGGAATTTCCTTTGGTGTTATCCTTGCCGTAAATACCAGCATAGCCAGTTTGCATAACGTTAATTAAGGCGAAGGGCTGCTGATTGCGATTTAAGCAACCTAATGGCATTACCCAAAATTTCCCCCCTTTGAATTATATTTTCCCCATCTGGAGACTTGCACTCCACCCCCCGCTGGTTGTGTGTAAATGCAAATCGTGCTAAACACCCTTCCTGCCTTGCACCTGTTTCATTAATTCAGGTGAAATAATTACGATTACTCTGTGTAATCCCCAAACTAAAACTTACGCCCTGTCTTTAGGTGTTTAATCCCCGCAACTTAAGTGCTTTACAGAGCAGTGCCCTTTCGCAAGGGAGTCAATAACCTAATCATACTTGCCATGCATCTATCTAACAACCCACAACGATTGGACTATTTCATGGTTGATTAAGCCAATAGCCAAGCCAGAAACACTTATAACTCAATGTCGAAAGTTGCTCGGCGCAAACACAAACCCAGTGCCAGCGGCACTGTCAAATAGTAATGGCTCCCTGCTTCGCCCACCACTGCCCACCACTGCAGACATTGACTTATTCCTGCTGCTCTGCCAGTGCAGTGCAGTTAGCTGTTGTCCCGGGCCAATGACTTTTGGTCTTGGCCAACGATGCAGTCGAAGAGACACTCCCCACAATGGCAATTTTCTTTCATTGGGAATGCAGGAGCGAAAAGGAACCCCACATCCCAATCAAGGAAAATGCACGCTTCACTGAGGGAAAAAGTCAGACAATTGTTCGGCATTCAGTTAACATAATTCAGACCTTAATATACCTTTAATTTATTGCCAAGTTTAATTTGCTTAAAGAATCCTATGAGGTTTTATAAATATAAAAAAAAACTGCCTTCAACTACCCGCAATATTTCTCTCTGTACTTGCGGTTAACCCCCAGGGAGATTGTCATTAAGAGGCACCGCAAGCATCCAAAGAGAGACACTGCTTAAGAGGATCCTTAAGCGTTGCTTTCCTGCCAGGATAATCGAATCCGTTGTCCAGGTGACCTTCTGACCGATTGAGTGGCGAGCATTGACGAAAAAGGTTAAGCCGGTCCAGAGTCCGGAGACTCAGTGAGGACTCATCACGGGCCCGGGTTGATAATGATGTTGGGCAACCGCTTTGATTGACAGGTCGTCGTCGTCGTCGTCGTCCATTCAATCAGTTTATTTTTCCGGCTTAGTCAGTGAAAATTGTTTTTCAGCAGATAAGACCGTCTAATGCCGAAATTTATGCGAAAGTTTCCGTTGAATTCAGTTCGGAATTTCCGACTTTTCGAATTTATTCACGAGTAGACTGAGGCGCTTTAATGAAGAGGCTCAAGGGGTAGCTTCATATCCTTTTCGACATTTATTCCTGTATCGATTGCTCCGTCTGAGTGTGTGGGCATTGGCGATGAGCTGGCTGTATCTGCTGCTGATATGTTGGCCTAATCATTGAACTGGAAATCGTACAAACAAAGGCACGCCTTCACGAATGTTTTTGATGTTGAATGAGTGGGAGTTTGACTTGAAGAAAGAAGTGTAGGGGAGACCATTGTAGTCGGCTCGTCAATAGTGTCGTGGTCGTTATCCCCAGAGCCCTGTGACCCCCTTTTTTTTTTGTCGAGCAAATAAAGTTACTTTGCCGCCGCCAGTCGGCCATGTGGGTGGGTGGCAGACAAAAGTTGGCCTATATCTAGTTAATTAAGTGGCTATTACCCAGAGCCCAGAGCCCACATCAAAGTCGAGTTTCAAACTAAATATAAAGTGCCGCCGCATCTAGCATACCGAACGTGGCAAAATTTATTGGAATCCTTTTAGCGCCATAATTACAATTTATGAGCTTGCTAAATTTAATTATACGCTGCAAATTAATGTTATTTCGAAGTTTATTGGCGAAAATATTTGAGTAATTGCCTCCGTGAATGGAATTCGAGTTGAATTCTTAAAGTTGGCAATATTGAAGTGCTTCAATTATAATTAATGCATGTGAATTCGATTGCGGTGTTCAAAAGTGATTAATTCATTTATTCATTTATGCATTCATTTATTTGTGCTCCCACCTGCAAAGAGATTTATGAGCTGACAGGAGCGTTGATATCGAGTCGGTGAAGCGACTCTTTGTTTCATTGTTTCCCAGCGAGTGCAAATTAGTAATATCATCACCGGCAAAATCCTTATCAGCGGACGGACGGAAGCAGACATCAATCAAATTCAAACGGAAGTAATCGATGCTCGGTGGTAGCGGGGAAAATCTATGGAACTCCAAAGGATCATTACTGTTTTGTGCCCCATCAAGATGATGATTATTATTATTGTTATGGTGATTTACCTGTCGGCAACGTTGCGTATGAGTGATGTGACGATGATGCGCCAACGAAGGAAATCAATTACAACATGTATTTACATATGCCGGATTTTATTTGGAAGCACTTGCCGCTTTTCCCCGCACCCCAAAGACAGGCGACTCAATATGAATGCAAATGTTTGACTTCATTTTGGTCATACCCTCTCCTCTCCTCTTGCGGGAAATTTTATTCGATGACCACTTGGGAGCCGAGATGTCCTTAGCAGCGCCTGTGGCGGCTGCAAAGTTAATTTGCCGCACACAGTCCCCGGGCTTTTAATGAGAATTCTGTTGTCATTTCATGGCACAGTTTTCTGCGTTTTCTTCGCTCGTTTTTTGTTGTATTTTTGTATTTTTTTGATAAAAATTATGTAAATAATGCTGTGCGAACAATTTGTGTCAGCTTTGGCTTCTGCGTTCCCGTTTCCATTCTTTGACTTTTAATACGAAAAGTCAGCAGCGTAATAGAAAATTGTTTGCCGCCTCATAATGGAAGAATAAATCTGCTAACAGCGCATTGGGCACGCGTTGCGTATACGTAATATGAGAAAATAATTGCTCCTAGTCCCGGCGACTAAATTGCTTTCGAAGCGAGCCCAAAAGCATACACACACACACCCCTCGAATGATGAGATGGCAGAAAAGTTTTTAAGCAGAAAAAAGCCCTGGAAATGATTTCGTTTACAATGGTTTCCCTTGTTCATGGCCCCCCACCGCTCTCAGTCTTGTCGAAAAACGTTGCCTTTATGGCCGTGTTTATTGGCCACCTTGTTGACCAAAAACATTCGCAGCATATCCTGCTGACTCTCGTCGAGTCTCGTACCGAATCTCGGGTCTGTCATTTGCTTTCACCCGGCTGATGTCTCGCCTTTCGCACTCGCCATAAATCATTATTATCAGAAGCAACATTTTAATGACTTGGGTCATTTGCATACACCATACACACACAAACACACACCTGTTTAGACGGTGGCGGCGGCACGGCCTCTCAACTCGGAGTTGTAGTTCAAGGACTTAGGGACTAAGCCAGTGGCTTAAAGGCTTCAATGATGTCTGCCGAGGCACCGCAAATCCCCCGGGGCGCAATTTCTTCTTTGATTATTTCGGTAAATTTACATTTATTTCGAATGACTAACGGCATCATCCTTTCAAAGTTTAATTTGGGTCCTTAAATGCTGCTGCTCTGTTATTTATTATTTGCCTTTCGAGGACGCACCGAGAGAGAGAGAGACTTACGTGCAAGGACTTGCATTTATTTGGCTACATTATTGCCCATGTCTGGCTTTCTTTTTATTTCCCTCCCGGAAATCCCACTGAAAACTGGACCCCCCAAAAGACGATGAAAGGATTTGTGATGTATCGACCATTTCTATATGCAACCAAGCGCAAAAGGAAACTCATTTTCCATGCACGAAACTGAAATCCCTCAATTGTGTGCTAACCGTAAGGAAATATGTTTAAATTTTGCTTCCACCTGGGAGCTGGTTGAATGGTTTATAAGCCCTAATAATTCAGTTTTGTGATGCTCGTGTGCATTTTTAAAGCTGTTTCGTAATTGCTTTGGCAATTTGAGTTCCCAGAAAATAATACTAATAGATTCTGCCGAAGCTGTCGTCCATTAATTCCATAAGATAATACGAGGGCATTAAAACTTCTCATTGTTTGCCTTGGCCCTGCTGTTGACCCCGCCAGAGCAGTTTCCTGCTCTACTTCTGGGGCGACACATGCTTCATCCTTGGCAGCCTTGGGCTGCCGGCATGCACAGCATGAAAATGGCTGTGGCAGCCACATGGCCAAGTCACCGCCTGAAGGGGCAGGGGGAACGGAATATGAAATACGGTCGGAGGAGGACCCAAAGGACCCAGCTTTTAATTGTGTGTCGGAAATTATATTTCACTTTTTCCACCTCCGGCGCACCATCATCAACGAACCTCTACAGGCTTTTGTTACCTACGGGTAACCCGACGAAGCACAAATTGGACGGATCCCGAAGAGCTTGGCAAAAAAGAGTACAATTTCGGGGCGCCTGCCAATTGTTTGGCTCGTTCTCTGTGTAATATTTTGTTACAGACATAGCTCTACTATTTCCCAGTCGTACATATTTAATTGGCTTTTTTGCAGGTGTTTTGTTAGCAGATACATTGGCTTTCAACGGGTGTTCGTAACAGTTTCTTGTTTAGGGGGGACTGAAAATAATAAATTGATAAAATAAATGAATAAATCCTATGTTAGATAGAAAGTGCCTACAGCAAAAGGTTGCAGTTGACTATCTCCATGATCATCTTCTTCCGAATATCGTCAATGTTAGCCTGAGTGAAGGTAAGCGGCACATCACGGGTTACGTACTCGGCGAACGCACAGGAGAAGACACCGCAATCGTTGCCATTATCCTGAAGCGGCACATCCTTCACGTTCTCCAGCCTGAAATCGCTGGTATCGAACGGCTGCTTTCGCTTGTCCAGAGATTCCTCCTCCAAGTACTTCTTCAGTGCCTCAAGCACACCCTGATTGCTCCAGCCCAACGAGTCGTAGTATCGGATCGCTTTGTCACGCAAATGTATAATGGCCATGCTCCAATGTTGGGGCCATACTATATAGTGCACGGGCACTGGAATTATTTGCTTGGTAAAAATGTCGATATTGCGCGTCCAGCGCCTCACTTTCGGGTATCCAACAGTCAGGAGATTCGTCATGAAGAAGGTATTGAATGCATACACGCTGGGCAGTTGTCCTTTGGACTCCATCGAGCGTTGACTCAAAAGGTCCATGTAGAAGTTGATCACTATGTCGTTTACCCAGTTGTTTCCGAACAAGGTGAGAAGGTCATGGCGGACGACCGATACGTTAAACTTGCTCACGATCACCTCATCAAGTGGACCCATAAACAGCTCCCTCAAACGCCTGTCGTCTTCTTCGCTGATCAGTAACTCCTCATTCCCAGCGTTAATCATGGTCGGCGATGCCTCATCATTAGGCTCGGCCACGCTCTGATTCTTGATCACACGTGAGTTATCACCTGTGAGGCATCGCTTTTTTGGAGCGCTTCTTAAGGCGTCTGTAGATCCAAAACGCGATTTGTCTGGTTGCGATTGTGTGTTCTTTAACTTCCACCAATTAGTAAAGTCGTCACGGAGCCTGTTGGGTAGACACAGGCTTACCGGTACACCTTGATCGACAACCTTTAGGATTTCATGGAGCAGCGACCAAGCACCCTCGATGCTGGCGCCCATCTTAGCTCTGGCAATTAGCTGACTACAGAAATCGTTTAGATACGAATACACTTCCAACTGCGAAA
The DNA here is from genome assembly GCA_018904695.1 of Drosophila parvula. Taxonomy (NCBI): domain Eukaryota; kingdom Metazoa; phylum Arthropoda; class Insecta; order Diptera; family Drosophilidae; genus Drosophila; species Drosophila parvula. The sequence goes on from JAEIIG010031153.1 coordinate 41,689, forward strand.
GGGCGTTGCAAACGTTGTGATTGGTCTGCTGGTAAGCGCAGCACTGACGCAAGAATTTGGTAATACGAAGAACGTGGCTAATAAATTCATCGAGGCGCGCTCCTTGCCCTAACTTCTGGGCAAGTAACTCGCTTGGCTGTTGGTCGATGATCTTCGGTTTCTTCAGCTCCTTACCAACGCTGGTAGATGCTTTCGATCCAGATTTATGTTGATTATTAGTTGCCATATCTAAGCCCAAATCTTTCGCCTTGAATTCGGTTAACGATTAGTTCGACAGAAGTCAGATACTTGGTTTTATTTTCGTTGTTGATGGTTTATACTAGGGCTTCTTTGATTAGGAAGACATATTGGATAACAACATAATCTTTTAATATATGTATATAATCTTTTCCTGAATTGTATCATAGCTTCTTATGCTTCTTCGTATACTTCTTTAACCCAAGAAGATCAGTCAGCGATTTGAGTTCCATCTTCTTGGGCTGACTGAGAACTAAATTACAAATAGTTGGACTTATTTACAACTTGCTTAAATCATTAAGCGAAGTTTTGTCTGCGACGCATTAATAGGGGATTTTTTCACTAGTGGTTTTTCTTAAATACTTCTTGAATTAAAAGATTATTTAAATAACGTTGTTCTTTCTTATAATATATATAGATTAGTAATATGACATATTCACTTATGACTGAGTCTTAAGTGATACAAGTTAGAAAAATTCTTACCTCAATTCTCTAACACTTTCCTCCTTTGTTTCTTTTCAGAGTCTCTAAAATAGTGTGACATTTTCTAGCAACAAACAAACTTTTACCGGACAACTTAAATTCGTTTTAAAATAAATCAAACTTAAACGCAATCAAAATAGAACAATTGGCTCCAACCAAAGACAACGTTTAAGCTTGTCATCGTTGTGGCTATTGGAAACAGCAAACACCGCAGCTGGTCATCTGATGTCCTTGGGTCAAGGGAAACGTTGCCCTCGAGTTAATTAATTGGCAGTGGATTGGCCAAGGAGCACTGATTCAGAGGCAGCGGTTCGAGGAAGGCTGGGTGATTGCTCTGCGGATGCATTTCGTTTGGACAGGGGCCCGACAAAGACACTACGGAGGGTCTACGGAGTGCTTTGGCCCGTTTACGCAACAGAACGGGCCCCTCACTTCCACAACAACCCACCCCGCCGGCCTCTCCCCTGCCCCTTGCCAATACCCACGCCCACGTCCACGCCCAAAGCCACGGCCACAGCTCAGACAGGAGCGCCGGCAGGTGCACCAGTTACTGCCAGGAATCGTCGAATAATTCCGCGGTCGCAGCCTCAAAGTCGGGCGAAGTCAGGCGAGCCGCAGGATCGGGCACAGGATCTGCTGCAGACGGTTGCCACCACATCAATGGCCTCGCCCATCATGTAAGTACAACCATCTCAATAAAAGCTATGTATGTATGTAGTTCCCTGGCATGCAGGTAACCACCGCCAAAATAGGGCCTGCTCGCTAAAATATCTGTATCTTACACCTGACACCGCATAGCTCCTTTAAGTGCACCGCAAGCTTAAGCCACCGAAATTGCAGGAACCAATCAAATAGTATTGTGTGTATATTAATATCCCATTGGGTATATATCGTACATATATGGCCATCTTTTTTCATATAAATTTCTAGCGGTCCACATATGTACATATAATAGAAATGAATTAATTAAAATTAAATAAATATAAGCTTATCTTTTCAAAGAATTTGAAATAGGCAGGTTTGGCTTATTGGAAAAAGGGATGGCAGATAATATCGATAACTTATCGCCAGGAGAAAAACTATATATAGTTCGATACTTTAAACGTCGCAATATATCGGTCTTCTTTTTGATATATCGGACAGTGCAAAGAACCTAGTGCAAGCTACCGATGTAGTATAGTAATTAGTAATTAGTAATTAAATCTGATCAGTAAAAGGGACACATACATAAAATAACATTAGATTTTTTAATATTCAAATATTTTTTGATATATTAAACTTTACGATATTTTCAATATAATATTAAAGGCGATATTTTTGTGGAGCCTTTTATGTTGATATACATCCCTAGGAAACAATATGTATGTGTTTGAAAACTACAAAACCAATTCACATTAGATAATAAAATACTATTAGTAAATCAGTTTATCTCAGGGCCTTGTCAGGGCTACTACAAGTTCATCCAATATTTCATTGGCGTGGCAAACAATCTCATACTACCCACTCACTTAAATCCACAAAACAAAAAATACTGTTAGTAAATGTGTGTTAGCTCAAAAGCAATTAAATTTACGGGATTCTATCAATTTTCATTCGAACTATCTGGGCCAGCAAATCCCATTTCGGGCAGGTGTTAACAGTTCTGAGAAACTTTCGTGCGCTGCTGTCTCGTTATTGGTAATTCGATTTGCATTCACTTTACATTATGTGGGCCAAAATGGGTTTCTACCCCTCCAAGGGCCGAAGGAGCACAGGGTCAGCACGTGAGTCGGCCCCAATTAAAGCGGGGCATTTTCAAAAAACAACGACAACGACACCAACTTAATTGCTTAACAACATTTTACCATTAGACTTAATTAAATCGTCAACTGAAAAAAAGGAAGCGTTCGTTGAGAGCCGGAGGAGAGGAGCCAGCACCAGAATCAGGGACAAAAAACCAGCATGAAAATGCTGGCGGAGGCGCACACTATATGCTGATGAATTTTAATGAGAACCGACTTTGCTTCTTCATTAAAGAGGAATCTTCCCATGCATTGGAATCGAGAAGGAGCAAGGCATCCAGTTAATTAGGGTTGCCTTGACAATGACAGCCGCCACCATATCGTTGTAGATTTTTTTTTTGTTTTTGTTCAGAACCTGCTCGCTCGGCAGACAATAGCTGGGCCACAGATTGCGGGTGACATCTGCCGAGTTTGGCAAACAAATAGAAAGCGTCGACCCCCCGAATATTTCTGGCCACGAGCCATGCAAAAAACTTTAATATCGAATCTCTGCCGTTTCCCCAGATTGCAATTGTATGAGGTCCCAGCCAGTTATGTGCAAATATTGGACAAATTTGCCAAGCATCCCGTTCATCAGAGCGAAACTTGGCTTCAGTTCAGTTCGGGGGCGGCGGGGAGTGGTGGCTCGGACCACGGCCAAGTGGATTAGGGCAAAAATATTTGGCCCTCTGCCCTGGGAAGCGGCGGCCTTTGTTGTTTTTCGGCCTGCCAATTCAAATTAGAGTGTTCAAGAGGATTAACTCGGCAGCTTAATTAAACACAATTATAATAATGTTGACGCTCGTCTGTTGTTACTTTTCAATTGTTATTCCTCTGGACGCGATAGAGAAAGAGAGGCAACTTTGTCGAGTTGCAAAACATTTACCCAGTTTTTCAGTTTCTAATTCTAATTTATTTTTGTTGAAGTGAAAACATTGTTAAGTCCTTAATCCTAATGCAAATTGAGTGACTTGAAGGGTGAACTTGAGAGCAAACTTGGAGGTGCAATTTCAATTAGTTTTCCCCCTAAAAACTTGAGGTTAAAACAAAGATTTCGATTAGTCCAATTACTTTGATGTGTCAGCTTCAGGTGCAATATTGTACATTTAACATGCAAATACTTTATGATTTGAGCCATGATATCGCTGCCAACAATCTACATTGTCAGCTTGACTATATAAACATGAGTATATAGCAACTTGTCATTCGCAATCCGCATAACACACGCACTTTCATCTCTCCCCCCCCCCCAAGGAGATCCAGTGTCAGGTTGAAGAAGGAGTTGAACAGCCATTGAGGACTCACTTTGATCCGTGTCCCCTGCTCAGGTGGCTTTGGGTCTGGGTCTGATTGATTTGATTGCCGTCACCTCCTCAATGGGGATGACAGGCAGGCTTACGCAACACCATGACAGAGAAGGAGCCACTTACCCCTGGAGCTTGTCCTGTTGGAAGTCCTCGCTTTTGACAGATGGAGTCGCTTAAATTTTGATGAATTCTGGGGTAATCTCTTGCCGGTTAAATTTAAGCCTCGCTTCCTTGGTTGGTATAAATGGTCATCATTTTTCATTTCCCCCCTCAGTCCCATTCGTTTCCCCATTTAGTAAAGCATTTGCATATATGGATTACCCTCTGTCTCTGTCTCTTCCTCCCTGCTCGGTCGTTTGTACTTGGCTGGGAAACCTGGTTAAAATGCAATTATCGAGGCAAGTTGCAAATGCAATGGCACTCCCCATTTGGCCGGAAATCGAATTGATTTGCCGCTTGGCCAGAACAGGGATACCCGCTGAATGGTATGCAGGTGAAATGAACCCATTCGACGATTTATGGCCATGAATTAAGCCTGATTGAATATGGATAAGTGTGTAAGGGAGCAGGGCTCGAATAATTGACGGTCCATTAAATGGTAATGCAGAAAAATTGATGCCCAGCCTTTGGGTGCGCTCTACTCTACTCTGCTCTGCTTTTCCTTTGGCCGGAAATTGAATTTGATAAACTTTGCTATGGCAAAGGAGAGAGGCACCGGGAGTTTCTAGTCAGCAATTAGTCCGCCTTTGAGGCTGGGCATGGGGACACTTTGCTGGCGAAACTTTGAAGCCAGGAGGGGAGAGAGAGGCCAGCCAGGAGCTACGTGCCATGCGTCAGCTGGAAAAATGGAAACCAAAAAGTTTGTTTACGCTTAGACGTTTTTGGCTGGGTTCGGTCTACTTTCGGAGTTGGGACCGTGTAGCCAAGGCTTCCGCTACGGCTTCGGCTTCAGCTTCGACTGCTGCTGTCATTCAAGTGTTTTAATCAATTCTGATTTAATTTTACGCCCAATTAAGTGTGAAAAGCGTTTGATGTTGAGCACGGGTGCGAGAGGCAAATGGCGACGATGTCGCCCTCCCTGGATACATCGCTCCTCCATCTCCTCCATCTCCTCCTCCGCCTCCTCCTGATGGCAGTCACGCAAGCGTGAGCATTGAATATGCCATATGTGAGTGGGTACCATTGTTCGTCCTTCGAGTTAACTTCGGTTCAGGGTTCGTTGTGGTTCAGCAGGGTTCGCAGCACTCGCACTAGAATAAAGGCATTTTTAGACGTATATTTAAATATGTGTGAGGGCAGCCGAGCTGGGTATAAAACACTCACCGCCAGCTTCTGTATCCTTGCCGTGGCTTCCGCACTCGCTCACCGCTCCTCGCTTATGCTCACCCTCTCCTTGCCCCGCCAGTTCTTTCTCTCTGTGTAGCTCTAACCATGGAACAACTTTCTTCTTATAACAGAGACAGACGTGGCACATAGTTCCGTCCAACCATTATCCAATAATCTCTATCAACAGCCACTGCCGCCGAGCCGCTACTTCAGTTCCAACTCCAGGTTAAGTTTGTTGGAAAGCTTTGTCTGCATGACTGCCGATCCTATATCCCTGTGCTTTTGGATTTGTTTGCAGGTAAACCACCAAGATCTCAAAAAAAAACCCCTAAATGTATCCTTTCTATATAGCCTTAACCAAAGACAAGCTTTAAGATAAGTAACGCCATACGAATTCGTCATGCTGGCTCCAGGCTCTCTTAAAACTTTGTTCAAAAGCCAACGAGTAAGGTAGAACAGTGTTGGCCACGAGTCAGCTAGTTTCTCTGCCGTGCTCTGCTCACACCGGCATCGGCAACACCAAATTCAATTCAAATTCATTTTCGTTACTTATCTTTGCTATAGCCCTAACGTAGCTTGAAAAAATTACATTAAAGAAATATTCTTAAATACAAATTCGACGTCTTATAATTTTCTTAATGTTTCTTTCCTAAAGATACAAACCAAAAGGCTTTATTTATTAAGCAAATTCCCCAGAAAACCAGAAATTAATGGTAGGCAGGTTAATGCCACAAGGAATCTCCCTTGTTGAAACCACATGCCGGAGGGTACTTCAGGTGCAATATAGCTCCTCATGGTGGTTTCGAGCCATAAAACAATTTCGTTGTACATTTACGATGCCACAGCAAGCACTCCCCGGCTGACAGAAGGCATAAAATCAGGTGAAGATGGTAGGGGGCTACAAATTAGATCAGCTTTGGCGCGAATTTAACAAATTGATTCCATAATTGCTTCTATTTATTCAATTTTTGACACACTTATGCATTTTTATAATCGATTTTTGTACACATAAATTTCGTTGTACATTATTTGGGATTTAGGTTTAGGTTTTGTGTAGAGCTGCAGGGCTGTGCCCTCAGAGATGTAAGTACCCGCTTGTTTGGCTGGGTGTGCCTGTGTGTATCTTAGGCATGGATGCCTTTGGTGGACGAGTGTGGTTTCGTAAGCTAACTAATTATTAAATCGTATTTCATTTCTCACTTTACTTGGAGGTCTTAAATAAAGACGGAAGTGTGTAGGATGGTGTAGGGTGGGTGGGTGGTATAGTGTGTACTTTACCGGACTAAGTATGTACACTTGAAATTTTTTTCAGTACCGTGTTTCACTTGCAGCGTGTGCTATGTGGTGGGTGTCGTGTGTGCTTGTGAGGACATGGTGTAGATGAACACGGTTGTTTGCCTCGGTAACTGGGTTTGGTTAACTTAGCTTAACTGGTAACTTAGAACTAAATGAATCGACACTGGCGTTACGTGGTCCGAACGTAACGCCAACGAACTCCTCGTCCACACGATTTTCTTGAACACTCCGTTTTTTTTTTTTTCTTTTTTTATATAGAGTTCAATTTGGATATTTCATTTCGATTTTGGCGTTCTTTCGATTTTTTTTCAGTGGTTTTTCCTGACGGTGCGCTCTTCCATAAGATTGCGGTTAAAATGCAAAATTTTCAAAGTCTTTAAGAAGCAATTTAGATTGATTTTGGCCGAAATGCAAGTGAAACGCGTTTTTTTTTTGTTGCTTTTTAACACCAAACGCTGGCACGTATCGCAACCTGCCAGCGTTTCTGGTAGTCGGTAGGGATCCAGTGCCCCTACCGACTTACCACTATGAAAGAGTTATGCGTATAAAGATGAGGATTATCGAGGATAGAGTGAATCGTAGTGGTTAACTAAAAACTAATTCCCTAATAGTTGCGTCGCGCCTACGCCGAGCTACCGAAGATCAACCCATGAGGACAGAGGTTCCGACCTCCGCGGGTTGCAATTTTTTAATTCGGTTGCTCGCGCCTTTCTTCGAGCTCTTTATAAATGCATTTTTAGTATTATTAACCTGATCTGATTCCTCTCCTCGTCGAGGTCCCGGAATGTGATGTTAAAATGGGGTAACGGTGTCATGACGACGGTTGAGTCGGTGTTGGTAGGTGTCGGTGGGTGTCTGTGTTGAAATGATACGACGAACAGATGGTAGTCGCCAAGTAGTCCACGTCCCACGTAGCGAACAGCACTTAGTACACAATCAGCAGGTTGTTCTCGTTGAAACCGGCCGAGTGACCAGCGTTGCGTACGATGAAACAGGATCCGTCGAAGTGCATGCGCTTTTCATTGCGACTGCAAAGGGAGGGAAAATTTGAAAGAGTTAAATATGGAAAGGAACAAATACTCCTCCCAAAGATAGGCAACAAAATATGAAGCCACATGAATGAAGTAGCTGGAAACATAAACGTACCGAACAAAAAGGTGCGAGGTCTTGCCCAGCGACGCCGTGCAGTGGATGCCGGGCGTTGTCAGAGTGGCCGATCCGTTGCCAGGACTGGTGCGAATCAGGCACTTGTGTTGGCGCGTAACCTTCACCAGACCGTCGGCCGCCTGCGTGATGCGGAATCCATTGATGTCGTACACTTCGGTGCCGTCCTCGGCGCAGTTGTACGATGAATTGGCGATTACATCGTGGACGTCATGGACAAAGGATGGTCCATGGCGCGAATCGCTGCAGGACGTTAATTAGAAAAAGGAACTTGATTTGATTTTGCCAAAAATCGGGGGCATTGTACGTGTGACTCACTCGTAGAACACTGCCAGTGTATAGTCCTTGGTCAGGTCGGTGAAGGTGTCGGTGGTGGTGCGCGTACCGGCTGTGTCCACCAGATAGATGAGGGCGCATGACTCGCTGGTAAAGCTGACGCCCTTGTACCACATTTTGGCATAGCGACTGGAAAAGAAATGAAATGGGGGATTTCAGGTGAAATTTCAGCATCAATTTGCTTGGAACCTAGCATTTTTGTACTTTATCTATCCAAGATATTTTCAGAAACATGAAATGGAAACCTTAAGCCAAATATTTAACCAATAAGTTGATGCTAGTAAGAAATAGCTCTTTCTTTTCTCTATTAAATACATATTCGATGGAATCCTATTGGAAATTAAGCTTGAAATAGGGGCTTGTCCGTAAACTAGGGATGACAATAACAATTTAAGCTTTAAGATAAGTAACCCAATAAAGGCTCTCTTGAAATGTTCCTAAAAAGCTTGGGGAAGAGAGAGCGACTGGCTGTGCTCTCTAGCCAGTCGCTCTCTTTTACACATACAGCGACAGCCTAAGATTGTATGGATGTGTGCATACATATTCTTAAGCATTCTAGATCTGTAAGCACACATACGCACTTGCTTAAGCTGTGTGTAGTCCCCCTACAGTTCCACATGTCATCAACGTGACTTTGACTTTGGCTAAGCCGACGCTCTCATTTGACAACCGTGTCAAAACCGACTGTTCTGTCATCTTCTGTCTGTCAAAATTAATGCTGAATCATCCATGAAAAGTAGATGAATTTGTCATTGACAGCACCGAAGTTTTCTTGATGACAGGTATTCCTTGCAAGGAAGAACCTTCCATTTTGAGACTTTTACGCTCTCAACTTTGTAAGAGAGTTTTGTTGCAAGCTGAGAAATGGCAGGCATATTGCAAGTCTAATGTAAGGTTGGTTATGGGATGTACGTGCTGTTCATAAACTTACACATAGTTGTTGGCCTTCATGCCGTCATAGGTGACAATCTCCACCTTGGAGCCGCTCTGCAAGATGCGTCCATTGGGATGGATGAGAGCCGAGTTGCTGCAGTTGCGCGAAAGGGCCACAGCCACCATGCTGCGCTGATTGAGCACACGCACAGCCTTGTCCAGAGTCATATCGATGCTGGACAGAATGTTAAGTGAGCTGGGTAATCTTCTCAAGTTTCGGGTATACCACTTACCGAACACCCTCGCGCAGGCGCAACTGGATGGTGCCATTGGTCATGGCAATTGGTCCAGAGCCGGGACACGGCGGCGGAGCATTGTTGTCAAAGTCCATGCTGTGCGAGCTGACGCGACCCAGAGCATACGGTGGCGGCGGCATCGGAGACGGGAACTGCTGAGTGTGGTGTGCCTGCGGTTGCTAATATATATTGTTGTTTAATATTTGCAAAGTATAACGTTATGCTCCAGTGTCTTACCATGGTATAGGCGCTCTCATTGTCATAGCCTAAGCCATGATTGTAGCGTCCCGTAAGGGCCTTGCCATTGCGAGCCCCATTCACGGCATCCATTTCCATGGGGATCATCTCGTAGCTGCCAGGCAGCGGAGGCATGCCCCCGAACGAAGATTGGGGTGCCGGATGCATGCTCATGTGCATGTAGGGCCTGGAACTCATGCTCGTCTGGCTGGAGCACTCCTTGGCCAATATCGAGGTGTTGGTGCCAACGCTGGCACTATGACCCAGGCTGCTGCTGCTGCTAACACGGTCAATGCCGCGTTCAATGCCCCTCAGGCTGCCGGTGCTCATCGACATGGCGCTCATGCGCGAACCCATTGGGTCGGACCACATGGGTACATAGCGCATGGGGGCACGCTGCGGGGTTAAGAAAAGGTTCTTTAACAGGAAATAAGAAAGAAAAGCCTAAGCAGGCAGCGTATACCGAGTTCACATTATTAAATGCAGAAATTTAATAGTATTTGATAAATCAATTATAAAAGTACTAATTATCATGATACAAAAGTGCACTTAGAATTCTTTTGGCTGTGAAAACCAACTAATTAACACTTGAATGACTAAGGGAAAATTAGTGAAAACGAGTCTGACATTTGCATGACAGTTTCGGATGACAGTTACGGATGACAGGTGTAATGTAGTGGAAGGGGGTGAAAATTTTCTGTCACTACTCACAGGCGATGGGTTGTTGGTGTAGACGGAGCGCTGGCGAACTCCGTTGGACGCCTTGGTCGGCGAGCGAAGGATGTTGTTAATCTTGTCGTTCATCTGGGCGCGCGACAAGAAGTCCTCGGCATTAAAGATGCCAACACGGCCGCTCTTCGGAGTGCCCAGCATGGCCGAGGGTGCCTCCGGCAGGGTCTCATCGGGGCCAGAGGGCTGGCACTGCACCTCCTTGTTGCTGCTCGACTTGCCGGCAGCAGCAGCAGCAGCACCGTTCATTGTCTCGATAACCATATTTTTTGGGTGGACGTGGTGGATTGATTTCGTTGTTAACTGACCTGAAGCCTGGACTTTGGGGAGTGTGGATCTAAAATAAGAGCGGACACGCGGTTGCAGGGTTGCGAAAACCAAGTTAGTTGCTCGACACGGACTAACTACAACGACTCAACGAGAGGAATTTGATTTTTTTTTTTTAAGTTTGTGCTATTCAAGAGCTCCGCTCGCTGCGACAATTTTCGAAAGAATGACTATTCAATTGAATGACTCTGCCTAATCTGACAGCTTCGTCGCCTGCTGGATTTTCAGCCAGGCGATAGGTGAAAGTGCAATTGATAACTGCCTACGGTCAGACTATGAAAAAAAATGTCCTCCGACTACAAATTCGATAAGTTCTGCATACTTTTTAGCGGGCGAACAGTAAATTGAATTCAAAAATATAACTAAATTAGGGCGGGCGCTGACATTTTTCAAATGAAATCTAACAGATCCTAAGTGCTGACTGACTTTTAGTGACGACAAACGCAAGTTGGCAACCATGAAAGTCCGACTGAAGGCAGTTCTTAATTTAATTGAGAAATAGACTGGAACACAAGAAGCGTTTCTGCTAAATTTATTGCTTCGTTCTGTAGTAAGCAGCTCAAAGGGGCTCAGGGCTTTAAGACTTATTGGAAAATTGCATTTGCAAAGTAGCAAAAATTGCACTTTCCGCGTTGTATTTGCTCTTTGCCGTTCAATAGCGATGAAAAACTAAACTAAAGAGCTGTTGGGAAATGTCAAGAGTCGGTTGAAAGTTATAAGGATGCCATGGCACACACACTAAAATGAAAAGGTTTCTATTTAACTTAAGAGGGTTTGGCCTTTGAGAAAAATTACTATTCAAGGAAATCAGTTGGATATATTACATTAAGCCTGTTGAGAGTATCTATGATTTGAATTTGAGCAACTGTTTCTTTTTCATAGAAAACTTTGGCAACTATTTGAGGGCATTTATAATCTAGCTCTTAGCTTAAGGTAGGAATTTATATCGACCGGGTAATACCGATATAATCATATAGAAAATATCGTAACAAAATGTTAAATATAAAAAAATATCGCACTTAACAATAAAATATCGATATTATGGGTGGAAAATGTACTTTTTACCGATTACATTTAAAGCACCTTTAAAACTACATTATTATTATTATTAAAAACTTTATAATTATTTTTTGCAATGGTACATAGTTTAAATTATAAAAATAATATTAAAAATAATATCGATATATTGCACATACATATATCATTGAAACATCGATTTATATATAGTTCTTCGCGTCAAATATCAAATTAAGTAAAGATATATGGACATTTTCGGCAAACTCTACGTCCCAACGTAGTTAATTTTTAATTAATTTTAAGTCATTAAATCATATAATTTACCTAACTGTTAGTTGGGTTTTCGATTGGCTACTGTATCCGTTAAATGCCTGCTTATTATTGGGCAGATGCGTTTGTTTTTCTGCCTGATTGTTGACAAATTAGCCACAAATTTTGGCAAACTCTCAGGGTCACTTTAGTTCGGTTTTAGTTTCTACGTTTTTGCTGGGTTCAGCAACTCACCTTCGGCGACAGCAAAGGACCCTGAACTTCTGAATCGATTGTGTTTCGTGTCTTTTTTTTGTTTTTTGCGCTTGACTGTCAACTCTTTCCGCTGGCGTTGCCATGATTGATTTTCGCATTCGCATTCGCTTTCACTCTTACGAATAGCGAATAGTTGGCCTAATGAGCGCATTGACTCCTTGCATTTGGCCATCGGCCCACGCAAGATATACGCGGACTTAAATTGTCATTTTCGCCATCATTTCTATTTCAATTGACGCGTTTATGCGGCTGCCTGACTTGTCTGCGAATATTATTTTTGGCTCTTATGGTTCATTAAAATTCTGCTGCTGCTGCTGCTGCTGCAGCTGCATCAGTATCTGTAGGCTATAGACGTATCTGCATCTCATCCCACGCATCGCATTGACTCAGTTTTTAAGCAGTGAACGACTGAAAGTGAAAATGTGAAAAAGAACAAGTTGGAATAAGTATATTTATAGCAAGAATGCAATTGCATATGCATTCAATGAAATACGGAAACTCATTTGTAAAGAGCACCGTCCGTCCCCCAACCAGCCCGCCGTGTTTTCCCGTTGTCACTTTCGGCAGCCGCAAGCGAACAAATTGGTTAACCTCCTTTTTTCCCCTGTATTTATTGTTTGTATGTGGAAATTTTTCGCGAAAATACAAATTTGTCGACAGGCGCCTGCCAAAAGATTCGGTTGGCTCGATGATGGGACTGTTTTTACGTTATGTGTGGAATAGTTAGCAGTGGTTGGCCTTTAGTTATTATGGTTAGTGCCTCTTGTTGCCAAATTTTAATTACCTCGAATGCTCTCCATGGAAATGCAAGCTAATATTATGCAAAGTAGAAGTCTGCCATTCGCCATTATTTGCTCTAGCTTGCCATCTTTTGTCAGCTCATTAAAAGCGGGGAGAACTATTTTCGTCGACTGCAACAGCAGCAGTCTCGGGAGAATGTCAGTGAACTTTGGCGCGGACAAAGATGATCAAATCCGTATATACAAGCTGCATTCATAGGACTTGGCCTGTGTGTGCTGCAATCCTTGACGTCATCGTTGTGGTAGCTGATGGGAAACTTATGGCATAATTGAAATGGCTTTTAAAATCCATTCGCGCGATGCCTTCCTTCCTTATTAAAATCCTTAGCTATTTTCATTAAAAACAATTAGCGCCAACGACGCCACTTGCCTTTGTGGAGTTTTCCCGGGGGGGGTACGGAGGTGGTGCGATGCATGGCAAATTAATTGATTGTCAAGATGAGGCAACACGCCAGAATGGAACGCGGCAACCGAGCTGTGTGTGTAAACAAATAAATGTGTCTGGTCATTCAGCGGGAGATCTTTGTTGTCGCCTCGCTCTCTCTCCAGATGATAATGCCGCCCGCTGTCAGCTATGGAATTACACTCGCAGTCGCACACATCCTGCTCTGCTCCCCTATACTATATATGTACCTATCTATATATCTGGCGATGTACATTAACGGATCTTGGCCGATTGGCACGCGACGTTAAAAGCCTCTCCGGCTTGGCTTCCATCAATATTTTGGCATTCCTGGCATTTCCACAGCGAATTCCCGCGGTGACTTTTTTTCTGTTTATACAATCTCAAACGGTCTCAGGAGCAAATCCCTTGCCCCGGGTGATTCACGGGGATTTCCTGGAGACGTCGCCAGAGCGAGAGCCACCTACGCGTGCCCAAAAAAAAAAAATGATATGAAAACAGATTGAAAAGGTTGGTCACGAATTGGTCTTGGTCGCTAGACTGCCGGCTGCCGCCGTTTGACGTCATCGGCTCGCTGGCACTTGCCAAATAAATTCTACCTACCTACCCTACCCTACCCCTCACCCGGTGATGCGGTCGGTCCTATGTGTGGGTCCATCCAAAGGTGTGCAAGGCGTCCGTTTTGGGCGGGCGGGATGAGCTTTCGCAAGATTTAATGTGTGCTGGCGCTGTGCCCGCGATGGCGATGTCGGTCCGCATTTCACGCTTCATTGAGTGGCGGCGGCTATGGTGATGGTGACGTTGTCGCGTCCGCTTTGATTTTGATAAAATAGGCCAAAGTGTTCATCAATAATCATTTCTGTAAAGATCGGTGAGCGAAGCAATTATTTTTACAGCATTTCACAGAAGACGAAGACAAGTTGGCCCAGGCGAAGCCATTCATTTTTTTTCTGATGAGCATCCTTCACATATCAAGATATACATATAACGAGTGGGCGGTTTAAAAAGGTATATCATACTTTGTTAAGAACTTTTTTAAGAACTTGCTCTATATTCAACAATTTATGCGCGGCAAACAAGTAGCGTGGGTTTTACCAACACTAATCGATCGGCTTCTATCGATGTTATCGCTGCAGTATGTTTTTGGTATGTTTTGTAACCAAGTTTAGTATATTTTCCCCGGTTAACCACAAGAGTACCGCACTTTTAATTTAGTGGCCCTCATTTATTTAATTTTAATTACTTTACTACAGTTTCCATTTGTCAAAGAAAACCGCATAAACTTGGCGAAACCCCTAGAATTTCCCTCATATTTTATTCATTGGTTGGCCCCGCCGGAATGAAAACAACCGAAGAAAACTGGATAAAAACAAAAATTGTATAAATTGTGCAAAAAAAAAAAAGTCAAGGAGACGGCAGACGTGCCTCTCGGCAGGCTACCACGCCCATTTTCCCGAAAGTGTTCCACTTTCGCAGGTTTTCATGGCGCCCACTTCTCGCCAAGATCCCCGCAAAGGCATAAATCAAGTGACTTTCACTTTTGCCTGTTCCGCCTTCGGTTGCTTTATCTTATTTTGTTGTTGCCTTTCGGGGATTTTAATTTTTTTTTTTATTTGTATTATTATTGCTGTGGAGATTTTGTCAAAATGGATTTTATAACACATGCTCAATTTTTGTTGTTTTGCTGAAAGGCAGACACATCTACATATAGACGCGGACACGTATCGGTGAGTACTTATCATGAATATGAATTGTTCTCGCTCTCTTCCTTTTTCGGTGGGTGGGGAAATAAATTGCCATTTTTATAGGACAATATCCCCCGGATCGGACAAGGTGCACAGAGAGAGAGAGAGTGCGACAAATACTCGCACAAATGCAGCTGCTATTTGCAGACAAGGGTTGCATAGTTTCCGGCACGCAGTTTCCTTCTCGCTTTGTCCCATTATTTCCAATTCCAATTCCCATTCCCGTCCCGAAGTCGGGCCCAGAGACTCGCCGTCGTCCAGACGTAAAAGTTCAACGCACTGGCGGAATTATCGGGCGGGGAGACTCAGCCATTGTTGGATAGATGGCAATTGGCCATAACCAGACCGAGGAATCACAATCGGACAGAACTATTTGCAATTCCCCACGAACCCGGACCCGAATCCGAGACAGGCCAACCCCAACCCCATCTCCATTCCATCGGATCCAATCCACAGGCCATCAGCGCAGACAACCCGCTGACTCAGAAATGTGGGCCCCCATCCCCTTGAGAACTGTCAACGTTTTGCGGCGTCCCCATTTCAAGACGACTGAATTTACAATTGGTGCAGGGTGCACACCTTTTTTCTTTTACATTTTTACAGGCAGGGAAAATGTGTCAACTAAATGTAGTATCTTTTTTTAGTACATTTAGTACGAATAATAATGGTATTTAAAGAAACATAATTAATATTAGTATTATTTATGAATTTCTGCTTTAAAGTCAAAGTCCTGTATAAATCAGTAGATTTTTAGCAAATTGGGTTCATTGTTATTAGGACAGTTTATAATTTTAACTATTTCAACTTAAAAGTTGTGGGTTTTCTTTTATGGCAGATCTAAAATACTAAAACTTAAACTTTTATGGCACTATAAAAAATACAATCTAACCATAAAAAAGTTGTTTTAAATTTTACTATCGAGTATTCTATATAAAGAAATCCTTTATTTGCTTAGTGATTTCCTTGAAATTCTAACGAATTTGATGTATTATCATTTTGTATATAATATATTTATAAATCAATACCTTTATAAACTTTTTCCCTGTGCAGTTGAAGTAAAAGCGGAAAATTCCCCAGCTCTCTCTCTTCGGGGAAACGCTGGTTAACTGCAAATAAGAATGGAGAAGAAAAAGTGTACCGAAACCGCTGGCCATTTTCTTGTGCCTCCGTTGTTTATGGTCCGCTGCGGTGGCCACTGTCAAGTGAGCATCACGTCTGCCGCCGCCCCCTTTTCGGCCTTCCGCCCACATTTCACTCGGGAGCCTCACAGTGCACACCTCACGGGCTGACTGGTGGAATGCTTTCAACTTCTTTGGCTATTGGGATCAAGTCAATATTTGTCGAGAAAAAAAATGACTTCCTGCTTGAAAGCCAGGCGCTTCTTAAGTACCTTCCACCTTGACGTTTGCATTCCTGTTGTCTTCATTTACAAAAAAATTACAAATAATTTTGTTTGTACAACTTGCCTTCACGTGACCGAAAACGTTTTAATTAGGGAATGCCCCAAATTTCGGTCACAGGAATTTTTGTCGTCTTGATAAAAAGTTTATTTGGCTTTCATGTTTCATAAATCAGTTGTGAGTGTGTGTGTGTGTGTGTGTTTGTTTAATAAATAAATGCTTTGTGCTCGGTTTGGGGACCGTTAAAAAAAATATTTAATTTGCCTTTTGAAGGGGAAAACTTCTCTCGAAAAGTGCTGCGATTCTTTTCTTATTTGCTTTTGTTTCATTTTGTTTTTGAAAAACAAAAACCCCGTCGTAAAAGGGTTGAAAGATCAAATGACAGGAAAGGACCTTTTATATTTTATTCAACGCATTTAATTGTTATTAATATTTAATGTTAAATGAAACGTTTTTGTATGCTGGCAGCGGCCGAGTGAACTCTTTAAATTATTCCCTTGGCTTTTATGTGAAACTGTGTGGCTTTATTTCCTCTTATTCTTATTCCGCTGAGGATACGATTTTATAATTTGAATAACTCAACTTGAAAGCCCAACTAATTGAATATTCAAAGTGAATTATTTGTTTTTTTTTTTTCGGAGCATCATCGGAAAATGTTATGGAACGCTTTATCCAATTTCCCCTAGCACATGTCCGGCTGATGGAACTGCCATTTTGGATCCCCGGTTGAGTTTCGATTTTTGATGTCTGGCCGGGAATGAAATTTTTCCGGGAAAACGCGATGGGGGCGGGCAACGGCCACTTGTCATGTCTGCGGAGAAGGAGGAGGGTGAGGAGGAGGAGGATGAGGAGGAGGTGGTGGCTATGTCCTTGTTGTTGTCCCGGCTGTTTGTTGGTTGTTTGCTGACTGTTTGCCTTCTGCCGTTGTGTTGGCCAAAAACGCGGCGATGAGGAGAACGGCCCGAAAGCGTGTCAAACGAAACTGGAAACTCCCGGGCGTTACACATGGCGGCGACTTTAATGCGTGGAGCTTTGCAAACAAAAAATTCAAATATATACACACACACACACCCACACACAACCCAGATAAAGTCAAGGACTCGGAAAAGTTCTACGATTTATTCGGTGCAACTCAAATGGGGCTGAGCAAACAGCCAGACTGATTGTTTACCCAATTTATAAACGGATTGGAGCTTGCATTCGGGCCAAACCAACCTTCGGGGCAATTTCACTTTTGCTCGTTCGCAAAATATTTTTTGCACTTGAATTTTTTCGTTTTTCGTTTTCGTTTGCGTAAAGATGTCAGCGAATCCATTAGATAGGCGCCATTAGTGCTGCCATTAGTGTGCTGGAAATCATATTCGTACTTGGATATGCCGGAAGTGCCCGGCGACCTTTTGATCCAACAGCCTAAAAGCCTGGCGGTCGCCTGCAATTACCGTTGCGGCTATACTCGTATGTGGTATACCTCCCCGATATCCTGTATGCTGTGTATCCTGCATCCCTCATCAGAGACACGCAAAAGTTTGTCAAAGCCTACTGCAAATGGCCTTTAACCGCAACAATTAGCACGTTTCCCGGTGCCTAATAGCCATGTAATTGCCTTTGGGGCTTTCCATTTTAAACTTATCCGTGTGGAACTCTTGGCCAACTAGAAATTGTGTCATATGGGTTGATGAATTCGGTAATTATTGCCTCATTAAGATGGTAAGAGGCAAGAGTGTTTTTACTTATTATTTCCATGAAAATAAATCATATTTAATTTCTTTAAATCTTAGCCATTAATTTATTTCCACAGTCAAAGTGGGAAAAGTAAGGAGAATAGCAGGGAGTATGGCCAAGAAGCGAGTTTATGGCCTGAATTTTTCCCAGGAACGATGGCATTGTGAATGGCTCCCGTTCCGCCCGTGGAGTTCCTTATCCTGCCGTTGTGGCCATTGCACAGGTTCTGCTGACAGGATGTGTAATACATGCGATAGGTTTCATCTGGCTTGTTGCCATACAGCATCTGTTCAAAAGGCAAATCTTATTAATATAAATTTCATAATTTTTAATAAGTTATTAAGTGCTTAAAGTGGCATATCGATAAATATTTAATAATATAATTTACAATAGAGCTGCAGCTTCGGAAAGCTGCCCGGGATCACAGCTCTGTTTTAATTATATATATCAGAGAGGCTTTACTTACCACCGGTTCGTCCTGGCAATCGCGTGAAAAGGACACCACCTTGCTGGAGTTGCGCTGGAAATGGAAATGGGAATAGGGAAACCACATCACTAATATTCCGGTGACTGATTAATGCACACTGGGCTACAAGAACCTATTTGCATTTCCCATCTGCGATTCGGGAATCGAATTTGCATTTGGCCCCGTTTTCAACGGGTGGGGGGCCAAAGTAATTAATGTACAGGGCGCCGGCACCAAAGCAATCTAAGTATGGCCCCAAAGCCAATGCGTAAACAAAGTTCACGCTAGGGACACATAGTAAAGGGGAGGAGAAAGTTGCGGCCCCGAGTCGGACCAAGTTTTAATTGCATTGCAGTTTTGCCAGCAATGCGCATAACATATATAGTTGGGAGTCACCTCTGGCGAGCTTAGCTGGCCGATGGCGTCTTTGATCCTCCGAAATTCAATCAGCAAGTTCAGTCCGTCTAATGAGGCGGCTTGCAAATTTCAAAACCTCCATCCGGGGCATGGAAAGTTGATGACTTTGTGTGGGAGATGTAAGCTGGCCTAAGCCTTC
Source organism: Drosophila parvula (assembly GCA_018904695.1). Classification (NCBI taxonomy): domain Eukaryota; kingdom Metazoa; phylum Arthropoda; class Insecta; order Diptera; family Drosophilidae; genus Drosophila; species Drosophila parvula. The sequence continues at coordinate 60,694 of JAEIIG010031153.1, forward strand.
TTTCTAGCCAAGAGAGAATGGGATGTCGATGGGTGTCTCTGTATGCCGTGCTCTTTATACGCCTTTCTGGCTTTCCATTAAATTATGGTAATGGATTTTTTATGCACTTTGTTTTCGCTTTTTGCTTATTTTACGCCCGACTTTGGCTCTCTTGATTTGAGCCGCTTACAGCTGAAAATTAAAGGCAGAAGTGGTCCCTTAATACGGTGAAAACGTACCAGAAGAAAAAGGCAGGACGCTTGCATTTGATTGTAGCCCAGAGGCCTCTCAAGGAAAAGAGGGGATCATTGTTTGCTTTGGTATAATTGAATATTTAAAATGATTGTTTAAATGAAATGGAGATGTGGACTTTAAAGCTTTCCACGTTTTAACTACCAAAGTAAGGCTTCATTTTAAGCATTTGAAAGAAAGAATTACTCTTAGGAATGCCTGCTAGTTTTGTAATAATTAAATAAACTTTACTTCTTGATACTCGCATTGCTCATACGCCGCGTGGGTAGAGTTTTCGTCACTTTACCCTGCGGAGTAGTGTTTAATGTTACCTAGTCTTGTCTTCTTCCTTATTTTCTACTATAGTAGTTTTGAGAGTTAATTAATGAACACGATCCTTGCTTGATTAACTAACATTCGTTCTGTTCTTAAAGGAGCTACATTGCTCATACGCCGCGTGGGCCGAGCGAGTGCTGCAGCTCTGGATTCAATTAGTCGAAGTAGAGTGCTGGCACGATTTGATGGCTTCTCTTTCATTTCCTTTTTGGTTTTTTTTTTTGTTGCTGTTTGCTCTCGTCCTTTTTACGTGAGAGTCGCTAATTTCAGAAAGAGGCGAAACTTTCGCTGTGGCAACATTTAGCCAAACAAAGTTGAGCGATGCATAAAAATCAAGCATTCCATGTGTTACTTTGTTGCCGCAACAGCTGCGCTGCGGCAACTCCGAATGGGAGTGGGTGCAGGGACTGGGCTGGGTAGTGTGTCTGCAGATGGCTGCCGGCATACGTGAAGAGTTAAACGCTCCGCAATTCCCGTTTGCCGGCGCTCGGGAACATTTGTGGCACGTTCCACGGGCGCTTTTACGACCAGGGAGAAGTTTCTTTCGCCCGGCTTCCACAAACTGCTCCCACACTTATGGTGATGGGTGTGCTTGTAGCTTGGAACATGTTCTCATGTATGCTGCGGGCAAATTTCCGAATTTTTAAAAATATTTTGTAATGTAATCCCCCTTTAAAGATGACAAAACATGGGCTAGAACTTTGTATTTGGTATTGTAGTAATTAATATTTTTGAAAAATAGATTATTTTCCTAATGGAAACTTTAGGTTTAAAGAATAAGAACAGTATGAATCTTGTACTAGCGGATTGTGAAGTTTTTTAAATATAATCTGAAGCTTAACTGGGAATTTTTTCCTAGCCTAGAGATGGCATAATATCTAGACTATATTGATACTGTATCGATATTTTACGCAAATGTCGATATACTTACAAATCTATATTAATCGGTATTCGATATTTTGTGGCGAAGAAAAGTCCTACTCAATTTTAAATATTATTATTGTAGTGAAATATAGTTTTAATGTATAATATATACATATGATAATATGTATATAACATATAATTTAAACAGTAAAGAAGGCAAATTAATTGTAGTGTTTTTTGTCGTTAAAATTCTTATCTTTAAGGTAAATGCTACATTTTTCATTATCTTAAATTTCGATATATCATACTTTGCGATATTTTCGATATGAAATGTAGCGATATTTTTGTTGAAATATCATAACTGATTTTTCGTATCGACATACATTCCTACTATGCATCTTTCACCTGTATATAGAGTATTTTTTAAGACATCATTTGTATCTTTATCTAAAAATGTTTCTTGTACCTAGAAACTTCCTCCTTACCCCACTCCCTGCCCAGAGCACTCACCCTCAGCTCCTGGCGCACAGTCACGCAGTATTTCTTGCTGCAGTTGAGCACCTTGACTGCCCCGGGATTGTCCACGCAGGAGGTATCCGCGTAGCTCTCCAAGTAGCTGCACACATAGCAATCAAGTGCTGCAATATATAGGATTTAATATACATATATAATATTAGAGGATTGAACGAGGTCATGACGTTGCCTTTCGCTTTCGTTTCGCTTCGTTTCGTTGCGTTGCGTTGTTTTTGAATTTAAATTTGATTTTGATGATCATCGTCATGATCGCGTTGTCGCTTTTGTGCTTTTCTTAGAATTTATTAATAGCCAACCGCCAGTGTTAGCGGCAATAACAACAAACATTAGCATCTATAAAAACACAATAATTAATTGAATTAAAGTGAGAATTTTGGCAGCAGACTTTCTGTCTATTTGCCAAGTGGCACGACAACGTCCTCGACATGTATCGCATCGCCCCGGCTATATGTATCTATATATATATAGCGTACACAACAAAAAAAAACACATTCTATATTTGATTCAGCCTTTTGTGTAATAACAATGACGTCAATGGCCCGACCAACCCAACTATAGTGGCCACTGTTGGCCGAGATGTGTAAACGGATTGATGACACGAGACTTTTCGGTCTCGACCCTCGAGATCGGTCGGTTGGTCCCCGGCATAAGGCATTGAGCGTACTGATCCAACCAGAGATCTCAGTCCTTCGCTTCTAAACCGAATTCGTTCTATTTCTGTGCCGATTTTGCATTATGAGTTCTGCATAAAACTCTGGGCTCGCCATCGATCACTCTTTTCTTGGCACGCTTCGATGCGGTTCGCGGTATTCAAAAGATATTATAATATTATAATATATCACTGCCAGCTAATAGTCACAATGGGCTCGGTTCGACGAAAATAGTGCCTATGATTTTATCCTGATATTTGCTCTAGATAAATGCCAAGATATTGTGCGAATCGGAGGGATTACTCATGTAAATTGAAAAGAAACGGTGACATTATTATAAATAGTTGTAGCTGATACTAATTTTAATGAATGCCATAATATTACTCATGTGAAAATATATCATTTGTTAAGATAATCATCATTGCTAGCTCATAATTTTAATTATTTGTTAGCTCTTTATAAATAAATAAAT
>JAEIIG010031157.1:0-14558 GCA_018904695.1 Drosophila parvula
CCAGTGCATATATTTCGGGACTCTTCCTTATCCAAGGTGGCCAAGTAACTGTGCATAACTGTCCATCGCTTGTCACGTTTCTCTTGACCCCGCCCAGTGTCCTTTTTATTCCCCTCCCCCCACCACACCATTCGTGGAATTCCCCAAAAAAAAAAAAGAAAAGAAGAAAAAAAAAAAACACCCAGCTTGGCTGCACTTCTTGCGTAACATTTGCACAATTTTCATACGCTTCACCTTTTTAAATGAACGAATTAAAAGTTTCCTTTCTTTTGGCATTCGCCTCTTCTACGGACTCTACCTCTCCGGAATTGTTATTGTTGCCCCACAGTTCCGTTACGTTCTGTTTCTGTTTCTGCCTTTGGTCCTGCTCTTGGTCCTGGTCCTGGTCCTGCCTCTGTTTCTGTTTCAGATTCTGTTTCGACTCTGCTCAGTTCCGTTTCGGTGGCGTTGTTCGATTTAAGGAAATTTCGCTGCCGTGCATTTACAGTCGCGAAGTCGGGGCGACACGGTTAAAAAGTCCTTGTTCGCTGAACTTTAACTGTGGCACTGTGCTCGAAGGAGTGTGGGTTTTGGGTAAAAAGGACACGAAGAATGGAGGGTCGCCCAGGCTGACCCCAAAAAAGTGTGCTTCACTTTTGTTACCTTTTCGGGGCCTGAACTAATTTCGCATCCTTAAATACAGTTAACTGTGGCGGGAAAGGATGCAGCGAATGGTGTGCTGGGACACTCCACGTGGAGAATGGAGAAAGGAGAATGGCAATCGGAGAATGGAGAATGTAGAATGTAGATGGGAGAATGTAGAGCGAGTGCTGAGTAAATCATTGCATTGTCCATAATCTGGAATAATGAAATCACTTAAGTTCTCAATTTGCTGGAAATGACGATGCCAAGTTCCCACTGGTAATAAGGATGCGCATTAAGCGTGCTCCAAAACTCTCGCGGGACACAATTGAATTGCGGGCTACACACAAAAATGTGCGGGGGGCGGTGTCGCGGGGGAACTGGCCAAAAAACCGGGAAGGGGGGGGCCTTGCCACAAAAGGACGAACGGGAGCGAACAGACAGAAAACAAAAGGAACAAGAATAACCATTTGCCTGCATTTTCGATTTAATTTTTTGTGCTCATCACTGTGCCGACGAGGCCGGAGCAGCTGTGGCCAGTGGCCTGACCACCACATCCCCAGAGATCCTCAACAGCTACATAGCTGCTGGCCGGTTTCTCCCAGCTTCTGTTTCATTTTCAGCAGCTCCCTGCTACCGCCGGCTCCTTTTGGCTGCCGCCTTTGACTGCTGCCACTTCTGGAGCTGCTGATGATGGCGATGGTTCTGCATACCATTCTGCAACCACCTCCAAAAGGACCTCCGTCGCCGCACTGTGGAGGCAACCAGATAAAGGAATGCAACCCAAAACTATGGTTATCCAAGGCGAGATACATGCAAGAATGTGACCAAATTAAATGTAATGTTTAAGAAGCTCTCAATTTTGTGTGAAGAATCGGGAGTAGTGGATAATCCTGAAGGATATGTGTCTATTTCTAGGACGTTGATGCACTACGGTCAGTACAGTCAAGTGACCCTTGCCACACCAAGCACGTGCTTGTTAGGGTTAGGTGTTAGTAGTCTTAGTTAGTCTAGGGCAATGCCACCTGGTTTCCGAGAGATCATGGCAAAAAATACGATATGTACCATATAAAATAAAAAGAAAAGAAACTTGAACTGAAGAAACCAAAAGGCACAAGTGAGAATATTTCGTTTGTTTTTCGGTTTGTGACCACTGTGCCGCTGCGCCTAGGATGGCGGACTGGGGAGACTGAGAAGGAGCTGGAATTCCCGCCGCCTCCAGTTCCGCAACCCCGCCTTGGCTGTGGCAGTACAAGTAGATTGTTAAGCTTACTTGAGTCTGGGACAAGCAGATGCACTCGGCTGGGCATGATTTGGATGTTTCGGTTTGTTGCGAGTTCCACAGGCAGACGACAACGGAGAGCGCAATTATGAGCAGCAGCCAGGAATTGCACATTTCACGTTGTTGCTGACACGACAGTTTGGCGGCGTAATTGAGCTCGATTCTCTCTTGTCCGGCTGCTGCTCCAGCTCCTGCTCCTGCCCCTGATCCTGCCTCTGCTCCTTGCCCGTGCACCTTCTCCTGGTTCTGTTTCTGCTTCTGCTTCTGCTTCTGCTTCTACTTCTACTTCTGGAACTGCTCCTGCTCTTGCTTCTGCTCCTTCTACTGCTACTGTTCCTGCTACTGTTCCTGCTCCTGCTCCTGCTCCTGCTCCTGCTCCTGCTCCTGCTCCTGCTCCTGCTCCTGCTTCAGCTTCTGCTTCTGCTTCTGCTTCTGCTTCTGCTCCTGCTCCTGCTCCGACTTCTGCTGGCTGCTCTATCCGCGCTCCGCTCCTCTACAGCAGCCCAAGTGTATGCTTCACCTTCTTCGCCTTCGTCCTTCGTCCTTCGTTGCGTGCTTCCTTGCACTTCTGGCTCTCCTAGCTCGTCGCTGGCCGCTCTTCGCCCCCTTTTTTTTCTCAGTTATTTATGTTTTTATATTGCGTTATTTCATTTGAACTTTCCCTCGTCGTCTCCTCTCGTTTCTTTTATTATATATTCTTAAGCTTAATCATATTTATTTACGCTTCTTCTTCCAGCTCCTGTTGCTACGCCTCGTGGGGGCGTGGCATGCCGATATCTGCAAAGAGCGAGAATAGAAAGAAGGATAAAGTATAAGACGGAGGCACTTGGCAAAAGCAAATAGGAAAACTCATTTAAAATAATAGTTTTTCAAACATTGTTTTCCACATATAATATATTATATTATATGTTATGGTTATTCTTTATTTTTAATTATTAAAATGTATTTTGTTTTCTGGGGAAACGCACAAAGTTCACATGAATTCAAAACGAAGGCACTCGAAACGAAGTCGATAGCAACACAGAGTTGCATTTAGAGTGGCCAGTCGCTACGAAGTCATCAAAGTTATCGAAGCGTTTATTTCATAATTAAAAATTTCGCTTTTTCGACTTGGTTTAATTTGTATATTGGTTCATTCTTTATTTATGTGTGGAAATACCAATAATTGCTTGACTCAGCCACCTTTTTCACAGTGCAAAAAAGGACATTGTGAATGGAGAGAGTTTGGAGTTTGAAGTTTTCAAAGTCCGAGGACCAACAGCCAAGCAATGCGACACTTAAAAGTTATGAGTAAATCCAACTGAATGGAAATCCAATACACATCCAGATATGGATGAGGCTGGACATGAAGGGATTCCGAAGGATTCTAAGGACACTCTCCAGATGTATCTATCGCTGATCGACTGCCCCTGGTTTATTCTTGGGAATATCTTTAATCGCAGTCGAAAACGTAATAATTTGAAATATATTTAATAGCCTTTAATCGGTGAGATGGCATACTGGGTTGTGGCTGCCACGTCAGAGGTTTCACTGTGGCCAAATGGCCGCAGGTGGCATTTAATTTCACTTCTCTGTTGGTCATCCTGTGGCCGGCAGCAGTCAGCTCAGCCTTTCCGGCCTTGTCCGCTCAAAGCCTTCGACACATCCAACATTTATGCCCGGATTAGAAGCCGGATAGGTCTAAGCTGGAGCATAGGAGCAGCAGCAGCAGCAGCTGCGGAGGTGACAGGACAAGTGGCAGGACAAATGCCAGATGTGACAGCTAAGACAGAAGGCAGCCTCAGCCACAGCCTCAGACTCTGTCTCAGTCTCTGTCTCAGTCTCAGCTTCAACCTCGGCCTTAGCAGTTGAGAAGAGCAGATGCACATGGCCAAGACACGGCTCCAAGGAGGAGCTCCGGTCTATCCAAATACATAGCTGCTGCCTCTGCTGCTTGTTAATCATTTATAATAAATAATGCCCAGGTAGGAGTTAAGTTGCTGCAGCAACTCTTGGCCTCTGCCTCGACATCGGCATCGGCCTCGGCATCGGCAGCAACTGCAGCCCGGATGAACAAAGCCAAAGCAATATAATAACTGAAATTACTCTAAAGAGAATTTCCAATGAGGCAATGTCGCTTGCACTTGCCACTGCCACTTGGAGATGATGCACGGCGACAGGCGGGGGGGAGGGAATGGTGCCAGGCGCCAGGGGGGCCTGGGGGGCTGACACAGCTTGTTTGAAATGTTTAAATGCACAAATCAAATATGCAAGCAGTCCAAACTTCGGACTGGCCGAACTGGCAACAGCACCTGATGTTAGAGGAGTTAACCCCCGCTTAACCCCACCGTCCAACCTCCTACCCGGACAAATCCTAGCAGCAGCTTCGGCTTTTAATTGGACACTGAGGATGGCAAAAAGGAGTTGGCAGCCGGCAGCCGGCAGCAGGACATCTGAAGAGTTGAGCCCGGGCAGCATCAGCATCAGCAACAGGACAATAATAAATAAGCGCAGGCATAAATGCGTGACATTATAATTGGAAACCAACAAAGGCAGGGCGGTCAGAGTCGGGTGTGGGCATGGTTACCTGGGAAACCAGGCAGCCTGCGAGTCCTGCGAATCCTTGCCAGCTAATGCAATTCACAGGATGCATTTGTTTGACATTGGTGTGGCACCGAGGGGCTGGAGGGGCTGGTATTTTCGGCAAATATCCTTTAATATAAAGGTGTCCTGCCTGGACAGTACACTTTGGAAAACATATGCAGGATACTCGTAGATGGTAAAACTTTCCCCAGCTACTAATTAACAAAAGTTCTTGTCCATCACCACCGCAAGTGAACATTAAAAGGTCTCTATTTCAAATTAAACTCGAAGAGGGCTACGAAATATAATTGGTATGCCTTTGGGACCAATGCCTGGCCCTAATTGGGAGAGGCATTCCTTTCGTTCCCCTTAAAATTGGTTTCAAGTCTCGTTCTGTGACAATAAGATATTATTAAATAATATTTGTTATATACGTTTATGGGAAGCTGCAACCATATTTGTTCTTTTTCTCCAAGTGCCGTGAGGTGGCAGACAACGGCTGTTGTGTCAGTTGGATAGGAATTCGCGACTAGCTGTCTATCTGGCGCTTTGTCTGGGCTGAGGATCCCCCGTTCCCCCAGTCCCTGGCAATCGCATTACTTTACGTTGCCTTCATCTAAAAGGATAAAAGCAAAATAACAAATGCCAGCACAAACTCAAATAATGCACAGACAATTGTGTAAGCAACAGCAACAAGGACGAATGCCAACTCCTGCCGGGACAGGGGACAGGACACTGCATTGGCAGCTCATGTGTGTGTGTGTGGAATCAGGACAATGGCAAAAGGAATCGCAAATGTGGCAGAAGGAACTCAGCCCGGAGACGGAGCCCCCTGCAATGTGGCTTAGCATCCACTTGGCACAGGAACCAAGCCGGGCATCAATGCCTTTAAATAAACATGTGGAATATGCGGCCAGGCTGGCAGGGAGGAGGACAACCTGGCTCCTTCGACGACTTCCACTGCCATTCGCAGCTAATCAATCAATTTTATTAAGCATTTTATTGCATTTACACGGGGTAAGGAGTCATGGGGAAGAACAGAAACTGGACCCTGTGGGCAAGTGCACTTGCAAAAATTAAAATCAAATAAATTTAGTCAGTTGGCAAAACAAAATAGTTTCTATAGGTTTACTTCCGAAATACCTGTGGCTTATAAAAGTCTAAAAAAAACCACTAAATAAACTTTCAAGAAATAAGAAAGAAAGGAGGTTCCATTAAACCAAATACTATAACTATAATTAGTTAAAATAAATACTTCAAATCACTCCAAGCTAATATATTTTGGTGTATATGAACACGTCTGCCCTGCCTTGACTCATTTGGAATCCTTTAAGCTCTTATTAGAGCCAATTAAGAGGATATGTTTGTTACTCCCAGAGCCCAGGAAGCTGAGGGGGAAATCTATAAAAAAAGAGAGATAAAAAAGCCCAAAAAACGAACTAAACTGAACAAGCGAAAAGGACAAATTGAGAAAAAATAGGTTTCAGCAGGCAAAGGACTTGGTAAGAGAATAGAACAGAACAAAAGGCAACTGCAAAAGGATGTGACCCAAAGCTGCCAAAGGATCTAGGGTCTTCGAAATTAACCAGTAGAGAGAAAACTAGAAAACAAACTAAAAGCACAGCGCCAATATAATAATAAAATAAGTAAAATAAACAAGAGCTTTAATTTTTCATTCTAAATTCAACCTTGAAATAAGTGTCTCCTTTAATCAAGGCATAATTCTCATATTTTAAAAGCTGTATAATCGATATATTTTGTTTAATAGAATTTACGAAAATTAGCGAAGCAAATGTATGTAGATTGGTGGACAGGGGACAGGACACTCACTCACAGGATGCACACAGGCCACATGGAAAATCAAAAATCAAAAGCGAATTCCACAAATTGAAAACAAAACGAAAGCAATCAATGCTGAGCTTGGAAATAAATAAACCAAAAGATGTAGAGAAAACCAAAATTAAAATATCGAAAATAAATAAATAAAATTTCAATTTACACTCTCCCCTAATTTTGTGCTGGAGGAAGCTGGAGGCAGCACAGGCCTTGGCTTTGCCTTCCATTCATGCAACCCGGCAACCTGTAACACAATCTATGTATTTAAGGGCCAAAAACTATAAACAATATTCGGTCATCTAATGCTGGGCGTAACCTAATAAACAAGCCCTTCTGTGCGTGCTTTTGTCCGGAGGACAAACAACTTGAACTTTGCTTATCGCATGTCATAGATTGTAATATTCGAAAGCCACAGTTTTAATTACGCATCTAGCCTTTCCCTCGTTTTGTTTAATTTGAGAGACTGTTGGATATTTTCGAAACAAAGACTCGAATTTAATTACAATCTTGCGGTAAGTAGCAAATATTACCAGCACACATGTGTATGTAATAGTTTTTTTAATATTTTGAAAACTTCCTCGAATGTAAGGGATGTGCCATCAATTAAAGCCGGGGCCAATAAGGAATATCTCGGCAAATATGCAGTTTATCTGTGTATCTGCTGCAGGTCCTTCTGGGTGTCATGGGTATACATACATAAGGCCCCTTTTCTATCCTCTGGGGAATGCCTGCAATCGCCAACTGGCAAAGTTTATTCAAGTTGCCTCAGCTTTCGAGTTGTGTGTCTGCTAATTCTTTAATCTTCGAATGTTAACTACAGCGCCGGACCGGCTGCCAGGGTCATAACTCACTGGCTCCTCGGGCTCCACTAGCTCCTCTGGCTTCCCTAGCTCCTCTGCCTCGACTAGCTCCTCTGCCTCAACTAGCTCCTCTCGTGGCAGCTGCAGCGCAAGATGGAGGAGAAAATAAATAGGAAATAAATAAAAAGCGGACAAATAAAACAAACATCTTTAACTGGATAAGTGATAAAAAGAAGCCAGTAAATGGAACTGCTTGGGGGATTGGGAACCTTGCGGACTGTGCCAGGACACTGGGGACGCATTCAATTGCCGGCATCTGGGACCATGGCGGGGGCCATTAGATGGCCCTGGCATAGGTGGCCTCGGGAGACCACAGAAGTGGAGGAGACACACACGCACTCACAGCTGGGAGTTCATTGCGGTTCCTGCTCTTTAAGTTCGCCCGAAGGACACTTCATTAATGATCGACTCCAGCTCGGTCTATTCCGGGCTTCAGTTCCTGTGCCTGAACCCCGACGCATCCTTTAATTTAATTGCAACTTTGGCCATTTGCCAAGCAGCAGGCAGCCGATGGCCGGCAGCAGGACCTGTCCCAAGGATAGAACCAGTGACCGGCCGCCGTGTGTGCTGGTGTGTGCATTCCTTATCTTTTCGCCCAAATGCCTGTGCAGAATGTCACTAATCAAATTATGAAATGTTTGTTAACCGGGCACACACCGGGCACACACCGGGCACACAATGAGCGAGCAATGATGATGGGCAGATGGATAAGGCGGTTGCCCACCTGGAGTCCGGAGTCCGGACTCTGGTCTCTGGTACCGCAACCGAAACCGCAATTGCATCCAGAAGTGCACACATAAATAGGCACAAAGGTGCCCCACGTCCAACCGGCCGAATAATGTTGCCACGCAACATGGAACAGATGCATCCAAGATGCCGCCGCCACCTGCCCACCTTCCCTCCCATCTCCCCCGGGGTAGCTGGAGGCGGGGCTATATGGCTCAGACGTGTCTGGGCGATGGAGTTGTAGCCACCTCCGGCGGCTTTGGCATGGCCAAAATTTGCGGCTGTCAATGACACTGGCTGGGGCCCTCTTTAGATGGAACCCCCAGACTCCATCGACAACGGCTCCCCTTTTTGGCAGCAATCTCCGGCAAGGAGGCCTTTGTCTAAGCATCTTAACTTGGCCCAGGCGATGGCCAAGTGCGTGACCTACCCACCCACAATTCACCTCGAAGCCACCATGGCAGCCGAAATCTGTCTGAAGAGGGTTTCCAGGTTGCCAGGTTGCCCTTCTGACTGCCACATATGATGGCTTTCATCGGCATAGCTGCCTAATATGAAAGTGATTTAACTATTATTAGTTAACTGAGTTTAAACGTTAAATAATGTTCATAAAATAATAAATAACAAAGAACTTGTTGGGTTGAAAATATGTTACTGTAATATCATAATAATTAATAATGTTTAAATAAGTTTAGGAAGTAAATTAACAAAGAACTTAACTAGAAATTAAAACCCTTTTACTTTGGTTAATTAGTTCTCTGAGCTATAGATCTGGATTTCTCTCTATATTAATATATAAATCTGTCTTTGGTTAATTTTTAAATCCTTAATGATTTCCATTAAATATATATAATATATAAAATGTACTTAACTTTCCTTTCTTTTTGTTACTCAACTTAATTTCTATTTATTTTGAAGACGACTCTGGCTGCCTTTAAGGAATCTCTTCTGGAGAAAGGCAAGATTTCCCAAAGCTGGCTAATTGTGGAGCTGCCTCGGGAACCCCCCTTTGAACAATTTGTCTTTATGGTTTCCAAACAAAAAAAAAAGAAAAAAAAAAAAACAAGGAGAAAGTGGAAAGAGCCGAGTCCTTGGCCTGGCTAGGGGCGAGTTCAGAAACCGGGACATGATGTGTGGGCGTGTTTATTGGTTTCACCGCTTGAGTTATTGGCCAAAGGTCAAAGGTTGCAACAGATTTTTGCCACTACTTTCGCTGTGGTAAATGGGAGGCAGGGAGCGAGCGGGTGTGGATCGCATAATTCAATCATTTAGTCAAATAATCAATCATTCAAGTGAATCATTAATTAATTCAGCATCAACCATTTGGCTTTGACCCCAAAACTTGGCGTCGGTAAAGCACTCTTATGGAAAGGATGACTCCGGGGAATGGGGAATGGAGATGGGGATGGAGATGGGGATGAGGATGGAGATGGGGCGCTGTGTGGAGCTGGCCTCTGTCTGGGTCTCGTCCTGGTCGTGTGTATTCGTAATTAACTGTTATTTAATACGATTTGCTTGATTTCGTGGCTTGATGGGAAACAAAACTGTTTTCGGGGCGCATCCCTCCCCCTTAAACCGGATTCACAGTCGTCCCAACTGCGGTTATCCACATCCTGTCCCCGGGGTTTCGAGGGGTGACCAGGGCCAGGACCCATTCCCGGATACGCTATATTCGAGGCAGCGATTTAATTTGCCAAAGTTCCTGACGCCTTCCTTTTCGGCCTCATCATTTGTTTGTTTTCGCCAGTCCTGCCAGTCCTGCCCATCCCCGACCTCTGACCCGGTCCGTGTCTCTGTTTGCCATTGATAAATGTTTGCCGGGGCCGATGTTCGTTAATGATGACACTTCTTGTTGTCAGCTCAGTGGAGTCACTTGGTGATTTGTCAGTGATAAGCGGGTCGAGTCCTGCTCTCGTCCTGACAGGTGAAGTCATTCCATGGAAGGAGGAGCCCAGCCTTAACCGGTCAAGACCGGTCTGATTAAGCGATCTGGCGTTTGGGATGACAACACAATAAGTTGATCGGTACACCAAGGACAATTCAGGATGACATGAAGTTTCCTTCGTTGGCATCATTCCCAAACCGAAATCGACAGCTAAAGTATCTCGTAATTATATGAGAGCAATTTACGAGAACAAAACGTTTGAAATTGAAGTGCGTTTCACATTTCACACATATAGCAATTGTGTTTACATTAATTAATCTGATTATTATGAGAAGATAGCGTATGCTGTTTGTACAACAATTTAACTACAAATATTATGTTACATTTCTTTTTTTTCTGTTTTGTTGAAAATAAAAACAAAAATCACTTTAATAATGATAATAAATAAGTGAACAGCATAAAGTTTTAGCTCAGTGTGACAAAAGTGATAATTACTTTATAACAAATTCATAAAAAAAACCCCCGTGAATACATAATTCAAAAGCATTTAATGGCGTTTTTCATTGCCCTATTTCTTTGTTTTTTTTTTTGTGTTTTTTTTTATAATATTCAACAAGTAAAATGTTCGCTTGCTTTCTGAGAGTCACTTCCGGTGCAGGAGCCACCGCTATGCCATCATTATGTGTATAAGCTCTCCTTGGGCCGTCGGCTTGCCTTTGTTTACTTTCAGGGTAACCCCTTCTGGGAGCCCCATTTTAATCAGTTTTGCCTGCTCGGGTTCGGGTTCGGGCTCAGCTCGCAACTAATCCACCCGGAGATAGCTGGCGGCCAGGACAACAGGGTACTCGGGCAAAAACAGGTTATAAAAACATGTGTAACTAGACGACTTACAAGGATCACGCACTCCAGTGACACTTAATGCCGCCACGTCGTCGTAGCTGGAGACGGAAGGGCGTCGGGATGTCAGGACGAAGTGGAGGGCAAATGTCACCAACTAACACAGACAAACGCAATTAGCTTTTAGCCATCATAACATTATGAACGGCAGGCGACAGGCAACGACGACGACGACGAGGACGAGGACGAGGACGAGGACGACGACGACGACGAAGGAGACGATGACGATGCCGTCTGAATGCTAACTGCTAATGACAAGGATGTGGATGCCGGGGACGAGGACGAGAACAAGGACAAGGGGCAAGGACGAGGAGTAGAACGTCGAGGGGATTCCGGCAGCTGAAACTGAAACTAAGGCCGAACGGCAAGCCCAAGTCAATGATGGTTGGTTTTGGAGGAAAGGAGCCAGGGCAAAGGAGCATTGCGGTTGGTATGAATGCCGAGCTCTGGCCGCATTATGCTGATGGCGTGGAGAGGTGCCTCTGGTCGGGACCAGGGGCAGGGCAAAGCTCACGGATGGCACGCGGCTGCCAACAATGCTGTTAACTTGTGTCGAGATTAAAATAAGGACACTCGGCGAGCAGAAAAAGCCCCCAGACCGAGCACCAAGCACCGAGCACTGAGCACTGAGAACTGAGCACTGAGAACTGAGAACTGTGGACCCGAACTCAACCCGGACTCGCCCACATCCGGATGGATGGATGGACGTGCCCCCGACGCACAGTTCGACTCCAGGAACCCCACTCCCAGTGGCAGTCGTCGCCGTCGCTGGGAAGTTGACTCGCATGAGTTGCGAGCTGAAGCTTTGTTTATTATGGGAATGAGAATGGCAATGGGAAATGGGTGATGGGCGATGGGTGATGGGTGATGGAGTTGCCTTTGACTGGGGCCAAAGTGTCCGTGTTTGTGTCCGTGTCCGTGTCCGTGTCCTTGTCCCTGTCCCTGTCCCTATGCCTGTCCTGTGGCCTGGCCTGGCCTCATCATCCAGTTGGCTTCTAAAAATTACTGCGTAAATGATGATATGAGATTTAGAGCATTTCTGCGGCATCATTCAACGGAAGCGGATACACGAGTACGGCTGCCCCGGCTGGCTGATGTTGTCGCCACCGGAAGGAAGTTATTTAACACATCCCCACACACACACAGAGAGAGAAAGAGAGAGCCAAGGAGAGGGATTGTGTGGCAGGGATAATCATATTACGATTACGTCGCGTAAAATTTGCCCCACTGTCGGGTGAGTGAATGAGTGAGGTTTAAGTGGAAGTTACCAGCTGGAGAGGATGTGGATATGGATGTGGATGGGGAGAAGCACTGCATCAAATAATTATACATGTGCCCCACTAAGCAGGACATACCTACATACATACTTGCCATGAAGCAAAAACACACAAACATATCCAGATTATGACATGGCAAAGCAGGGTCTCTCCCCCATCGTAGGACACCGAAACCCCACCTGAAAGCCTCCTCCTCATCCCACACAGCACATCCTGCTTTGAGCCTTTTTTTTTTTTTTCTTTTTTTTGTTGTTATTTTCCTTCATAATTGTTTAATTTTATTTCATTGACTGTCGAGGACTCTCAGCGGGGTAACTGAACACGATGAGAGGCTGTGCGAATGCCTGTCACGGTCGCCAATCGTTGTCAACGTCGGCCTCCCTTTTTCCCCATTCCCATTCCCATTCCCCTTCCCATTCTTTACCGCCCCCCGGGTTCCACGAACGAGATGCGGATCGCTTAGCATTAATGTCTTTCATTTATTGTCATTGTTGTTAATGTTTTTTGTGCTGTGCGTGAGAAAAAAGCATTTGCATTTAAGCGCGCTGCCAGCGCGGAGCAGAGATTTTGCTTGGATGATTTTTATTGCTCGTTTGTAGTAAATTTGGTGTGTAATTAGAGAGAAAAGGGTTATTATGTTCGTTAACGCAGCGAAGCAGCGGGATTTTGAATACGCGACTTGAGCTATATATATATATAATATATACATACAAGAATAGAGGGGGAACTGGTTCTTGGAGGCTGGCCAGGCGACACAATGCCCACCAAGAGAGAGCGAGAAAGGGAGGCACCACAAAAGCGACTCTGCCCCTGACGACCGGAAGGCTCTGGACAGGACACAACGGCGAGGCACTGGCAAGGACGAAGGCAAATTTCGGAACTGCTGAAAAAAAAAGAACAGGCTAAACGGCATGGCAAAGCGAAATGAAATTGTGGTTCGCCAAAGTGGTCCTGGTCCTGGTCCTGGTTGTGTTCCTCGCCTGGGTCCCGGCCAGAACGGGCGAAAGCAAAGTGCAAATGGCTGGATGCAAATAGGTGAAAGATGCACCAGCCAGCAAGGTATATTAGACGAGTGCCAGCAAGGACAACTCAGCCTGAAAGGACCTCTTCCACAGGCACCGAGTCCATTAACTTAGCTGAGACAAAAAACTATAATAAGGTGATCCAAGCGGTAACTATTTGTGGTTCCAACTTGCTACGAGGTATGTACCAAGGCGAGACTTGCCTCACAGCGGTTAGGGTGCTGGCAGAGGCGCGGCAGAGGCGGAAGGAGGACGTGTCGCCTGGCCCAGATGAGAGTGATACAATGATAACGACGGCGGCTGGACGCCCAGAACGTGGGAACGGGGTCAGGCAGCGGCGGTGGCTTTTATTTGTTGCATTTCTGGCCCCGGCCAAGGAAATAAAATTTCAAATGTAACTTTGCTGCGGTAGCCAGCTCATGTCCTCGTCCTCGCCTGGCCTCGTATGTGTGCGGAGTTCATCATCGGAGGACTCCGCCTCGAAGAACTCTCCGCCTTTAAGGGCAATGCAGTTGGCATAAAATTTAATTCACCATCCCGGCAAAGAAGGAAGCGCCCGGGACATTACGTGCCGGCAGCTAGGCTTCCTGTTCCTGTTCCATCTTAGACCCATTCCATATACCCAAAGCCAGTCACAGTTGCCGGGGCGAAGCATTTCAAACACGCATTCGAAACAAATTCGAAATCCCAACGGCCGGCAGTCGTAGACGAACAAAAAAGGCCGACAAGCAGCATTGAGCAAGCAGCTTTGAGCAAAGGAACGGAACAAGGACAACGAGTCCTGTTGGCAGTCGGCAGATGCAATCGAAAATGACCGGCCATGGAGCTGGGGTGAAAGGTGCCTCCAGGGTCAAGCTGCCGCTCCAACTGGAGCCCGAGATGAGCGTCGAGGAGCGGAACGCAACGCCTCCATCGGTCAGCAGTAGCACCAGCAGCAGCAACTTCGAGGAAGTGGACAGCGAGGATGATGGCGAGGGTACAGTACCATATATATGATATATATACCATATAGATATCACACATAGATCCACTTTCAGGCGACATCCCAGCGGAGACCGGACGGAATGCGGGCGCCAGATTCAGGTATAGCCCGCTGGATGGTGGCTCGGACTCGGACTCGGACCCTAACCTGGACAATGTGGATCTGTTTTGCGAGGAGACACTCGCCCTGTTGGCCCACGAGATTGTCTGCTGCGACTGCGACAGTGACCTGGAGTCGGGAGTGTGCGAAGAAGGATCCGAGGATGGGGAATCGGAGTCCGACTCGGAGCCCATCGACGATCATGGCCAGCAGAATATGTCGGACAACACCTACCAGCTGATGTTCAGCGACGAGGGCGAAGAGGAGTCCTTCAGCCATGAAAAAGATGAAGAGAATCCCCATGTCGAGTCAATCCTTCTGCTAGAAGAGGATCAGGAGAGCGAGGAGATATCCGATCCCAAGTCGAGGGACAGTAACGCAAGTGTAACATCTGAGTGCAAAAGGATTTAAATAAGGTTCCCCCGGGGTAGAGCCAGCAATTAAACCGCAAGAATTAAATGTTTTATCATATTTTTAAGGGTTTTTTTTTAATATTAAACAAATAACTT
>JAEIIG010031168.1:0-27318 GCA_018904695.1 Drosophila parvula
CAAAGATCACGGTATTCATCCGTGTGTGAACCTCAGCCGAGCTCCCGTCGGCAGCCCTTACTCGGAGATCGCCGCAACAGCCCAGTGCGTGTAACAGCCGAGCTCCCCTTTGGCATCCCCCCGCACTCGTCAGATTGACCGCGTCGTGGGATATCCATATAATTAAATAATTTGTATATCGAACTCTCGTTTATATTCATGCACTTGCCTAATTAGAATATACATAACGTGGGTGTGTACATGTCCATATAGAATAAATGCTTTTGGTATTGGCCTTAGCTTGAGATTACATAGTGGAAACAATAAATATGGCTATATTGTATATAGGTATGTATGTATGTATATATAACGTAGGCGCATCTTCTAGCCCTTGAGCAGGCAGCGGGAGTAGAACTCCCGGTCAATGGCGTCGTTCGGAATGTAAGAGCTCCACTTGAAAATCAGAGCTAGCGTATCCCCGGCGGGCATGTGGTCCAGCGCGATATTGAGGAAGCAGTTCCAGCTGTAGAAGAAGTGTCGATCCAGCTGTTCCTGCTCCACCCCGGAGACGCACTCGCAGTTGGCGCACACTAGCCGTCCGCGTTGCAGTTCTACGAACTGCTCAAAGCAGCGAGCCCAGGCCCCGACGCTCAGTTGCCTGCCCACATCGGCCAGGAGTTCCGGCAGGCCGTAGTTCAAAACGATGGCCACCACTTTAGTTAGATTCTGTTCGGCTAGATAGAATTTGGCCAAGACGTCCAGGAGAGCCGGAACAGCTTGAACCACGTCGAAGCACTTCAGCTGCTCTCCCCGGGACCAAAAATACCGAAGCAGCACCGCTCCCAGTTCATGATACTGGCAGGAGGTGTCGAATCGAAGGGGGAAGGAGCAGTGCTCACACCTAACGATCTCCACGTTGCCTGGAGCATTCACCAACACGAATCCAGCAGCTATGTGATCCCGCGTGGCGTCATCCACTTCCCATATCAGCTCGTGGTCCAGATAGTCGAAGTACATCTCATAGCAGTTGCGTTGTGCCTGCTCCGGAGTGTCGCCGTGCTCCACCATCATGTTCTTCAGTTTCTCCAGCAAAGCCACCAACTCCCCTGCCGCATACTCATCGAACACGGCTCTGTATCGATCGACGCACTGGGTCCGACTGAATTTGGCGCTCTTGGCGATCAGGTAGAGATTGTAGAGGGTCTTCTCCTCGGGGCTGATGTGCGGTGCCTGAGGAGGCGGTCTTCTGCAGCGACTGACAATCTCCTCCTCTTCCTGGTCCTCTGCACCCGACTCATAGCGCGCTTTGATGTCCTTGAAAGGAAGCGAACGCTCGCTGGCTGGGATCAGTTCTCTCACCAACTGCTGTTGCTCCTCGGCGAAAATATTAAACTTGTACTTGATGATGTTCTTGCCAAATTTCCCAGTGACAGTGAGAAGGGCGTCCTTGAAGTGACCAGACTTGGGAGGCTGCTTCAAGTTGTCGCAAAATGCATTCTCAAGGACGTAGACACCTTTTGGCGCCGCTTTCGCTGCACTGCCTCCGCTCAAGCTGCGCTCCGTGGTGGCGGAACTGCCTCCGGAACTATGCGTGTCCAGGGCACTGCCGGTGCACTGGGTTATGGCATCAAAGATAACGGATATATCGTTCAGCAGCTCATACTCCTGCCGCTCTATGAGCAACTGCTTCAGTGCATTCAGCTGCTTCAGCTCGTAGTCCTCGCGTGCCTTGTCCGCAAAATACCGCACATGCTGGCGGAGAAGGTTGGCACAGGGAAGCAGCTTGGACTGCTGGATCAGGGTAACAGCGTGGGACTGAAGCGTCTGCAGCTGGACACTGTATAGTGCGCCCGATTGTGTGAAGACAAATATCTCCAAGCCTGACGATTTACAATCGGCAATCCTCTCGAACTGATTGCACCACAGCACCACCGCCGACCGCCGCACATCGAACACATACAATCCGAGCTCCGTGAACGCCAAAAGGAAGTCCTCGCCCAACCGCTGCACCTTGGCGAACTGAAGGTTCTGCGGCTGGTAGTCCAGCAGCTCGGCATTTGCGTCCAATTCGTCGGTGCCACTTCCCGGCCGCTGAATTCTCACAGGCGCGGTGGCCAGGGCGGTCTTGAACTGGTGTGTCTGCAGCACCTCTCCTTCGAAGTCTACCTCCCACACTCTGCTGCCGGGACGGGCACAGTAGATCCGAGACGGCTGAAGGGATTCCTGCGGTGACACGAAGAAGCAAGCACCAAAGGCGCCATCGCGAGGACGGTTTCCTATCTGGAAAGTGAAGTGGAATAATATTACCATTTAGAAGATCCCCAACATTCGGCAGAACGCTGATTATACCTGCTTGTACTCCTCGTACTCCGTATTACAGAGAATACATTTGGTGCAGTTTGATACCAGGAGCAGCGACTCAAAGTCGTCGATCTGGACAATGGGCGAGTCCAGGTAGAGCAGCGGATGCACGGTCATGTTGAGCAGGAGGCTATGGCCGATGAACGAGGAGAGCAGCACGAGGCTGACCTGTCCGCGGGAGTCGCCGTAGTAAAACTGCTTCTCGTCCTGCGTCCATTGGATGCAGCTCACCTGCACCGCCTGGTCCAAATGCGTGAAAATCACCTGCGGCGTAGCCTGGGCGGACAGGTTTACGGCGTACACGCAGATAAGGGAGCGCTGCGTCGAAAAAGCCACATATTTGCTGTTCGCCGAAATACTGAGACTGGTAATGGCTCCATGCTTATTCGGGATCAAGTGCAGGAACTTTCCGTTCCTATTGAACAAGTAAAGCGATCCGGACGAGGCCCCGAAGATGATGTAGCTGTCGGATATGTCGAAGCAGGTGTACTGCGGGGGCGAGTAACGGAGTGGTTACTAGTGGGTGGTCAGCTATCGAATTTCAGGTAAGATTACTCACCTTGATACGGTTGTGATGCTTCAGTGGCAGCGACAGTGACAGCGAAAAATCAATAAAATTTGTTAGACAGTAGGCGTCGGCCATAGTGCGAGTGTTTCTTTGTTTGCAGGTGCGCTTGACAATTACATATCTCGTTGTTTACATTTATTGTGTTAACGATCCACCAATAAATGTGTATAAATTATGTACACAAAATTGCAGTGTAGTTGACCTGCCTGCTTTTCTTTCCATCCAAATCGTTGTAAGTGGCCACAAGTGCTTATTTTTGTCTCCTCAGCGATTGGTCACACCGAAACACCCCCAAGACCAGCGCTGCCGGATTATCCGAAAAAACGACCTTTCCACCGTTTTTCGCGACAGCGTCTTTTCCACCCATAAAATCCCCACAACCTATATATAGGGGGCATGGAAAAAAGACGTTGAATATATTCGAGTGATAAATAATAATATCGATAAAATTTCAGCTGACTTGTTTATTTCTACATAACTAGCTCCGGGAGCCCTGGAAGCATCAGCTGTTGTTAAAGGTTTTGCTTAAAGTTTACACTAAAACGTTTATTTTTTAATTTAGCATTTTCAAAACATTGTTAACTTTTTAAAATTTTTATTCCAAACAATGCATTTTAGAAACAAGTTAACAATAAGTGGGCCCATTCGATCAGCTGTTCGTTTTTTCCTTCCCCAATCGGCAAGACGACTGTCAAATAAACGTCAAAACAGTCGCCACTCGAAAAGAAAAAGTGGAAAAAAATGAGGCGTGAAAAGCTGTAACAACGAAAACATAAATAAACGGAGAGGAACGAAAAACGATATCGCATATGCACAAAAGGAGAGTAGTGTAGCAATGGGCGACAAGGAGGAGCCCACCACACCCGCGCCATCGCCTACGGAGGAGGGATTGTTGGACATTGCGGCCGCTGGAGCGATCAGCGGGCTAAGCGGTGGCGGTAACGGTGACGGCGGGGCCGGTGACCTACTACCCAACAGTACCAACGTGAAGATTGTGATCATTGGAGCCGGCATGGCCGGACTATCTGCCGCAAATCACCTCCTGCAGAATGGCTGCGACGATTTCCTCATCTTGGAGGCACGAGGTCGGGTGGGCGGACGGATTGTATCCATACCGCTCAGCAACAATCAGAAGGTACGACAAGAAGTTATGTAAGTTCTACTACAAGCTATATAGGACGTCGGCCTGGGAATTGGGGGAATAACGTAGGCCGTGCTGTAACATATTCCTCGCATGCGCCTCCGTCGTTGATTATAGATTTTTCCAAGCGCTGCGCAGTCGGTCAGCTGTTGGCACTCTTCCATTAGGGCTATTTTTATATAGAAGATTTAGCCTTCCTGTTCCTGTGTATTGCCTTTGTTAGAGTTTCATTGTGTGTACCTTAAATAATTTACAAATTACATTTTCTTTTATTCATTTTCCTGTGCCTATTTTTTTTATTTACATTCTTTTACGAACCTTTAGCATTTTTATGTTATACAATTTTCTTTGACTAAGCATGGTAAGATAAGATAGGGCTTTCTGTATTAGGCTAATAATGACGTTTCTGGTGCAATGCCCTCCCAAACTCACGGGTCTGCGGGCCCACGATCACGTAGTCTTAACAATCTACACAAAGGTCTTAAATATGAATGGAATAGGAGGCAAGACCCTCTTTCAGTTACATTTCTTTTTAGTACCTGAAGAAAGTTATCAGTCGCCTCCAAACTTGTATATTTTCCCCCGCAAATATTATAAAATGTAAATAAACAACAAAATATTTTTGTTATTTCTCTAAGATATGTACATTTATCACGTCACTAAAATTTTAACCATCTAGGTCATTTCTTATCTGTTTATCACCGGCAAGATGAAGGCTATTACATTTTATATACTTTGTTTTGTATGCACAGCTTTGGTAACTTAATTTAATGACATCTCACTTATTTCGTAGGTTGAACTGGGCGCCAACTGGATACACGGCGTTCTTGGTAATCCTATTTTTGAGCTGGCCGTGCAGCATGGTCTAGTCAGCGTTGTTAACGTTCCCAAGCCCCACAAAGTGGTTGCCACAACGGAGGACGGGCACCAGGTGCCGTTCAGTGTGCTGCAGGAAATCTACGAGGCGTACGTATGCTTTTTGAGGCGCTGCGACGAGTACTTCCTGTGCCAGTACAGCCCTCCGCCAGACATCCACAGCGTGGGCGAGCACATCAACTACGAGATAGAGATCTTTCTGAGCGCCGTGCAGGACCCCAAAGAGAAGCGCCTGAAGCAGTCTATATTTAACTGCCTGCTCAAGCGCGAGACCTGCATCACCGGCTGCAACAACATGGACGAGGTAGACCTCCTCGAGCTGGGTAAGACTTTGCAGACATGCGATGGAAAATATTCTGGTTATAAACAAATTCCACTTTCGCAGGTAGCTATACGGAGCTACAGGGGGGCAACATAGTGCTGCCCACCGGGTACAGCTCCATCCTGCGACCCCTGGGCGCCCAGATACCCAAGCAGTCCATCGTGACCAAATGTCCGGTGAAGAAGATACACTGGAAGCGAAAAAAGACGTTTACCGGGCTGGAGACAGTCGACGAGCACTCGGAGGACGAGCACTCGGACGACTCGGAGCGGACTGTGACCGAAGTGCCCACGGGCGGACTTCGTGGCGAGTCCGTGGAGTCCAGCTCAAGCAGCAATTGTGATTTCCCAGCTGGCAATGTGCGAGTAGACTGCGAGGACGGTCGGGTGTTTCACGCCGCCCACGTGATATGCACCATTCCGCTCGGCGTGCTGAAGGCCACACACCGCATCCTGTTTGATCCGGAGTTACCGCATTACAAGCAGGAGTCCATTGAGAATCTCATGTTCGGTACCGTGGACAAGATCTTTCTGGAGTACGAGCGGCCGTTCCTCAGCGCCGACATATCGGAAATAATGTTGTTGTGGGACGACGACAAGCGCGACATGAACAGCAGCGAGGAGGAGCTGGCCAGCGAGGCGTATCTCAGCAAGAACTGGTTCAAGAAGATCTACTCGTTCGCCAAAATGACGGACACGCTGCTTCTGGGATGGGTCTCGGGACGGGAGGCAGAGTACATGGAGACACTCTCTCACGAGGTGGTTGCGGAGAAGTGCACGGAGATCCTGCGAAATTTTCTACAGGATCCGTACGTTCCCAAGCCAAAGCGATGTGTGTGGTAAGAGATACTTTGAACTTTTAATGTGCATAATAAAATCTCTCCATTTATTCATTAATTTAGCACTAGTTGGAAGACCCAGGACTTTACGGGCGGAGCATACACCTCGATACCCGTGGGAGCCACCCAGGAGGACATCGAGAATCTGGCTCAGCCCCTGTATGCCACGCCTCAGGCCACGAAGGTGCGTTAGCTCGAATTATTGAATCCCGAATAAATTAGTGTTTCCCTTAGCCCGCCATTGTGTTTGCCGGAGAGCATACGCATTCCAGTTTCTACTCCACCGTGCACGGCGCTTATCTGAGCGGCCGGACGGCAGCGCAGCATTTGCTGGCCAGTGAGGAGCCAGATGAGATTGTAATGGAGTCGGACGGCAGCGATCTAAGCGCGTGGATACAGGGCATCGCCCTGAACTGAGCATAGGCTAATCAACGACCACTCAACGATTTTGTATTATAATTTATTTGCGTTTATTTGTACACATTTTCTGCGCTTTACAGCTAGTGATATTTTTTTTTCAATTGTAATATATATATTTTGCAAGAATAGTGGACCTATTTAGCTATTTTTAAATTTCATTGTGAGCATTTGTGTTTTTATGTTGATGCCATTATTTTGTAATTTATTTGGAACCTCTGCTTATACCATACAATACTAAAAATAAATGTTACGATATAGCCGAGTTGATCCATGTGCTACCGACTCCACAAATTCATGCACTCGCAGCAGCTTTTACCGAACGCGGACGAAATGTGTGCACAAAGCATAATGTTTAGAACTAATTACCGAATAGCCAGACATAAGTACATAAATATTGAATATGCCTATTTTTATAAATTCGTATTTAACGTAGGAAATGTTGCATCGAGTTGGAACTAAGTAAGAAGGACGCAGTCGAAGGCAACACTTGTATATTTGAAAGTAACTATTGTTAATGTTAACTATTTTGCTAACTAATTTACGTATTAGTTAAATCTCGAAGACGGGAAACGGCAACAATTAATATTGAAAAGTCTAATCTACGTATTTATTTGAATTTGTGACAAAAATAACGACTTGTGCGCATTAAATCAATAAAAGGACACGCAAAATTATAAAATAAATCAAAAATATTTAAATGTAGCCTTTTTTATTGTTAAAAAATTTAAGAACAAGTAATGCTTCTTGTTAAGTGTCATTTATAAAAAATTTCAAACTTTTTCCAGCTTTACCTTTGGAACTAAATTAAATTTACTCCGTTTTTTTTTTTAATTTTATTGCAATATTCACCAACAGTGCCAAGAAAAAGAATAGGACGAAAATACTAAAAGCCAGGGGGTAAGATAAAAAAATAAATTAACGCAAAATTCCTTCGAGCCGGATTTGAACCAGCGACCTATGGATTTCTATCGCATTTTTTCCAACTACAGTCCACCGCTCTACCAACTGAGCTATCGAAGGCCTTGCGGAATCTTGTCCGTTGTTAGTTTTGTTCGTGAGACCAAAAAGGGAAACGCAAAATTAAAGAAAGTGTGTTCACAATAATTTGAAATGTACAATGTAGAATAGATTTTATGTTTTATTTTATGACATAGTTTTGGTTTTTTATGTGTACGTATTTTCAAACCAAGTGCCTCTTATATAAAGATATTAATTTTAATGGGCACAATATTGCTTTTATGTTAAAAATATTTTTTATTTTGATTGGTTACAATGGAAAATATATATACACATAGTATATATGTATATATATATATTTTCCAAATACATATATAGACACATATATATATAATAATAATATTATATTACATGGGCAAACATTGCTAACATCAATCCTAAAAAAGCAATCATTTTTAGAATAAAAATGAGTTTCCAGAATTAGAAAGTTTTTCTGTTAAAAAAAAAGAATATTTTTTTCAATTTTCATTGCAAATAATTTTAAAACAAAAGATATGTTCATATACATATGTACAAAAAAAAGTCAAAAAATCCTTCGAGCCGGATTTGAACCAGCGACCTATGGATTTCTATCATCGCATTGTTTTTCCAACTACAGTCCACCGCTCTACCAACTGAGCTATCGAAGGTCTTGTGAGCCGACTGGCCATTGTCAGTTTCGTTCGCAAGTGATGAGGGAGGGACACCAGAAGAGAAGAGAATTAACGCCAATAAAAACGAAGAGTTCAAAAGAGAACATATTATCTTGCGCACTTATTTTTAATGCTCTTAAAGTTGCATATCGTTGTGTCTCGTTCCGAAGCAGTCGAGAAAAGCTTGACTTCAGTGTAGGGTTGTCAAAAACATACGAAATAAATAAGGAAAGCTAACTTTGGGAGGAGCCGAAGTTCTTATACCCTTGCAGAATATGCAAATTTAGTTCGATAGTTCCTTTGGAAGCTCCGATTTGCATGAAGTGCTGTTATAATTATATAAAAAAATATATATAAAGTTGTTAAAGGACAGAAATTTGTTGTATTTAACTTTAAAAAATCCTACAACATATATTTGTGGTTTGATAAATGTAATATTTCAGTATCGATGACAACCTTTAAAAAAGATTTGACAACCCTAAGTCCGAGCTTTTTATTCCAGCAGCGAGTACCAAATCAAGATTGAGCCCCTGCAGCGTAAAAGGGACCGAGACAGCCGCTACGAGAGCAATTCGTTTCAAGAAGCCGGCTGTAGTGGTCCGTTGTTGACACCGATTCCAGCTCCTCCGTCACTACGACATTATTCTTGTCTGTCGTCTGCAAACATAGAGGCGTCACCCTTTGGCTAACGAATTCGAAACCTTCAAGAGTCGTTCTCGTATCATCACTGTTCACAAAAGCTTACATAAAGTCGCCAATAAACATCCGCAATATGTCGTACCACAAACCCGAAGCTAAGACCGTGCAGGATCTGAAGGATATCGCCCAGAAACTGCGTATCCACTCCATCAACTCCACCCAGGCTTCCAAATCGGGGTAAGACGCATGAAATATAAACGGTCGTTAATATTCTAGTATTGTGTGTGTGTTTGTGCTAGTTGCAAATCCAAAAGTTGTGCACCTTGCACTTGTTGCTGCAAAGGTGACCCCTTCAGTCCAGGGGCGGAATCAGAAAATGTTTTTAGAGGGCGAATGTGTTAATTTGTTTGCCATTTAATTATTTTATTTGAAATCAAAAGTAATTATACCTTTTAAAATTATTTTTAAACGTGGATCCTTAACATCTCCTCTTTCCTGTAGCATTATTTATTTGGTTGTCAAGCCACGTGTTTTCCAGCGGCTTCGCCAATTTTTTGTCTTGTCTGTGTGTGCCGGCTGATAAGCACCATTCACCTTTATTATAAAATTTATATTTTTTTGACCTTAGGCGACCTTGGAAGCTACAGCTTTTTCTATAACCGCCTTATAATTTCGTTTTGTTTTGTGCGTGGCTTTCGAAAAGCCGACGCCGCCATCGCACAAACACATTATTTTATGAGCGACATACATATAGTAAACTCCATACAAACATATCAACTGGTGGCTGTTCCGATAAAAGTGTTGGAAAGCACGGCTTGCGATGGGAACGAAGGGGAGGGGCTATTAATGGAATGATCCCCTACATTTCAGATTTACGACTTATGGCTTTTAATGTAATTACAATTGAGCCCATATTAGACGTGCCTAGATTGTTGGTTACTTAAATAAGTAGTCTATAAAAAAGAGAGGGGACGCTGATAAGGGAAACATTTTTATCGCTTCCATTAGTTTTTCTACGTTTTTTTAGATCGAGATAAGGTATATTTGCTCTAAATGTGACCTCTGCCGGCGAGATAAGCGGCGTTTACTTACTAAACGATATGCCCGATTAGACACCAATAGAGGTGACCAGTTCGCCTGAGTGTTCCTCGCATGATAATCTAAAATCACTGAAAATTGGTAAAATAAAGCGAGTGTCGCGGGTCACACTGACACTCGGGATCACCTTCATTTGTTCTTGGCTTATGAACGCACTTGGTAACTATCTAGAAACACGTGCGTCGCCAAACACATGCACACAGATCGTGGAACCCAATAGTCTTGTTTTTGAGGCTTTTGTTTATAGGTCTTTTTTTTTGGGAGCAAAGAAGTTTGAGGTCCAGAAACCGGTGTGGAATTTCGGTGAATACACAATATACAAAAGTACATACAAGTCACACCATACATTCATATATTTGTATGTAGAAGTATCAGTGTGTACATACATATGTACGTTTGTGCGTATGTACGTACATACAATTTGTGTATACGATAAGGTTTATTTATATGTTTATGTCTGGGGGGTACGACGAGCCCCCTTTATAGTTCGGAGTTGGGCGATGATCGTGCGGTTGGAGTTTTGCCAGATCTGCATTGCGCAGTAGTTTCCATTTGCAACTTATCTCATTTGTCGGAATCTGATCGCATGGGAACTCAGACTTGGCACCGAATCTTATTTACAGATACAGAAACTCGGTATTCCAAACATTCTGCCTTGCATATATGGTTGATATACATACATACATATGTATGTACATAAGTGAATTTATATCATTAAAAAATAAAAACGCCATTTCAAAGACTAAAATAATAATCCTCCGTATTTATTTCAAATTTATGAAATGACTAACTTTAAATGTTTTGTAAAAACACAATGTATGTACATACATATGTACATATGTACATAGGTACATAGACTTCCTTTCCTTTTGTAATATTGTAGCCTTCATCGAGAAGGTCGACTTCTACTGCGGCACAATAAACAATTGCCTTCACCTAGAAAAAGCTATACTATATTTGCACAATCTAAACTTACATATGGATCTGTTTTTCTCTCAACAGCCACCCTACATCATGCGCCTCGCTGGCCGAGATCATGTCCGTGCTGTTCTTCCAGCAGCTGCGCCTAAACGTGAAATACCCGCGCGATCCCTCCAGCGATCGCTTCATCCTGTCCAAGGGTCATGCTGCTCCCATTCTGTATGCTGCTTGGGCCGAGGCGGGTCTCTTCCCCATCGAGGATCTCAACAACCTGCGCAAGATCGACAGCGATCTGGAGGGACACCCGACGCCGCGTCTCAACTTCATCGATGTTGGCACTGGATCCTTGGGACAGGGTGTGGCCGTAGGCGCTGGAATGGCCTATGTTGGCAAGAACTTTGACAAGGCCGACTACCGCACCTACGTGGTCGTCGGCGATGGTGAGTCGGCCGAGGGTTCCGTGTGGGAGTCCCTGCACTTTGCAGGCCACTACAAGCTGGACAACCTGTGCGTGATCTTCGACGTGAACCGTCTCGGCCAGTCGGAGGCCACTTCGCTGCAGCACAAGCTGGATGTCTACAGGGATCGCCTTGAGGCCTTCGGGTTCAATGCCGTGGTCGTCGATGGACACGATGTCGACGAGTTGTGCAAGGCCTTCCATTGCGCAGCGATCACCAAGAGCAAGCCCACCGCCATCATTGCCAAGACGTTCAAGGGCAAGGACTTCCCCAACATCGAGGATGCTGACAACTGGCACGGCAAGCCGCTGGGCGACAAGGCCGCCCAGGTGATCAAGCATCTGCAGGGTCTGATCGCCAATGAGAACGTCAAATTGACGCCCAAGCCGGTGAGCAAGTCTGGCGCTGCTCCGGAGGTGGACATCTCCAATGTGAAGTTGAGCTCGCCGCCCTCCTACAAGCTGGGTGATTCAATAGCCACCAGGCTGGCCTACGGCACAGCGTTGGCCAAGATCGGCAAGAATAACGACCGTGTGATTGCACTGGATGGCGACACTAAGAACTCTACGTACTCCGACAAGCTGAAGAACATCTTCCCAGAGCGCTACATCGAGTGCTTTATTGCCGAGCAGAATCTGGTAGGCGTTGCCGTTGGCGCCGCCTGCCGTCGCCGCACCGTGGCCTTCGTCTCCACCTTTGCCACCTTCTTCACGCGTGCCTTTGACCAAATTCGCATGGGCGCTATCTCTCAGACGAACGTGAACTTTGTGGGCTCCCATTGCGGCTGCAGCATTGGCGAGGACGGTCCCTCCCAGATGGGTCTCGAGGACATCGCCATGTTCCGCACGATCCCAGGCAGCACCATCTTCTATCCCTCAGACGCTGTGAGCACGGAACGTGCAGTGGAGCTGGCTGCCAATACCAAGGGCGTGTGCTTTATTCGCACCTCGCGTCCCAACACTGCCGTGCTCTACGAAAACGAGGAGCCCTTCACCATCGGCCGCGGCAAGGTGGTGCGTCAGAAGAGCTCCGACGAGGTTCTCCTGATAGGAGCTGGCATCACGCTGTACGAGTGCCTGGCGGCAGCTGACCAGCTGGAGAAGACCTGTATCACCGTTCGTGTGATCGATCCTTTCACCATCAAGCCCTTGGATGCGGAGCTTATTATTGAGCATGGCAAGCAGTGCGGAGGTCGCGTTGTCGTCGTGGAGGATCACTACCAGTAAGTGCCAGATCGCATTTCAATCGATATATCCTCTAAATCCTGTTTACCTTCCTCCTTTACAGGCAAGGTGGTCTTGGCGAGGCTGTGCTGAGCGCCCTGGCCGGCGAGCGCAACTTTGTGGTGAAGCATCTGTACGTGCCCACTGTGCCGCGGTCCGGGCCTCCGTCCGTTCTCATCGACATGTTCGGCATCTCTGCCCGCCACGTCGTCAACGCTGTCAACGAGTTGCTTAAGGAATAAGAAGCTCCCAGCACTGTAGCAGATCCGAGGAGTCATTATATGGCAAATAGCACTTACCGCACAGGAAATTCCCAGTTTACTTTTACCCTTACCATTCCCTTAACGATTTTTGATACGCGATTACAGAATCAAAATCGAACTGTAATTTCAGGATAATAAATTCTCTTTGATACAAGTATTTAAACAGAAGACTTTTAATAAGTGGAATTTACATTTCCAGCCGTTGCTCACTGTGCTCACTGTGTACGGCTGTCCACGTTGTGACGATGAGCACTGACGGTGTGCACTTGGGCGCGTAGTGGCTCTTCCAGCTCTTATTGCTTCTCAGGTAGTATTTTTTCGGTGGCCATCCATGAAGAAATGCAACAACAAAATCTATTGGAAATAGGCGTCAAAGAGGAGACAAAAAAAGGTCGCGATCTCGAGTTTGCAACAACAAATACAGTGCCTTCGCCCACGCACAAAAAATAAATCGAGCAGTTAGCCGCGACTTCTGCACTGAGTGAACAATTTTGATTTGTTCTTAAGTCGTTCTTCTTAGGAGGGCACGAAAAATAAAGAAAAGTGACTGTAGAAATTGAAACTTCCGATTTTATAACGCGATATTTTTTTCATTTTTGGCAGTGTAGTCCCTTCGCGCACACATTCAACCTTTTTTAAGACTGCGACGGGTGGACCCCACGGTGGTGAATGTTGTCCCTCGATGCGCTGTTGCTCCCTCCCTTGGAAATGTTGCCCTTGCTTGATTTAGATAAATGAAATAAAAATCTGCTTCATTTTTATATTGATTAACATGTACATATGTACATATGTACATACATACCGCAATAACAAGAGATATATTTGATTTTTACGATTTAATTTGATTAAACCTGAATTACCATATCATATACATATGTATAATATGTAGCTATCCTATCAAAAGATAGGAACATATGCAAAAGTTATGTCCTTTTTCCATAAATGTAATCGAATTAATCAAATTGCAAACTGCAAGGGTGTGAAAACTTCGTCTTCAGGAAGATAGGTTTTTTCTTTTT
Source organism: Drosophila parvula (assembly GCA_018904695.1). NCBI lineage: Eukaryota > Metazoa > Arthropoda > Insecta > Diptera > Drosophilidae > Drosophila > Drosophila parvula. The sequence goes on from JAEIIG010031168.1 coordinate 13,776, forward strand.
TTTAATAATGTTTAATAAAAGTATAGATTTTCTTTTGGGGCGAAAGCCCCATTTCTCATGACAAAGTTTTTCAAAAGTCCAAGTACGCACAACCTTTTCCCGAAGCGATACATGTTGATTGGTATATCGCTTTTTACGATTGAAGGTGATATTAAATTCTTTGCGTGTATATATGTATGTATGTACATACATAGTAGTTGCACCTCTCGGTGCTCATCATCACTATACTACATGCATACTATACTATGTACATGTATACGAATTTACATATGTACATATGTATACTTCATATTCATATTTTTAAAAATTCTCAGGCCGATTATTTGGTTTTAAAGAGTCTTAAAATAGCTTGAAAATAAAGAAATATTTTAAATCAATTTTTTACTCCTTTCGGGGCCATGACTACACCATTTTAAATAGCCAGTCTTAACATACTCTTATAATACGAGTATGTAGAAGCCGGGACTGTTGAGACTTAAACTGCGAAAAATGTCAACGCAAACTTAAAAATTGCATAGGAAAAGGCAAAAAAAAAATGTGTAATTTTTGTATGACCTCAAGTTATGTAAATATTAAAACTTGACTACTTTCTGTCCAACAAAAAAAAAGACATGTATAGGGTGAAGATATCAATATTTCGAGGGAACATCATTTTGTCTACCAACCGAATAACAACCAGAAATCGAGGAATGAATAATATCGTAGAGCAACATTTTAGTTGCTATTTTTGAATCTATCATCTCCAATCCATGCAATTTTTGGCGCCAAGCATACAACATAACTACAAATATATATTTACTTATTTGTAAAAGCCGCTAAGCTTTTTGCCATTCACATGCATGTTTTTCGTGATGACAAAAAAATTGTCAGTAAATTATCTTTAGCGTCATATCTATGAAGATAGTAACCATAAACACTGACCCATTTTCTTTTCCTAGACGACTACCATACTTGATCATTATTTTCTTAGCAAAAGCTCAGATAAGCATACACCCGAAAGTGTTGTGCAGATCATTTTATTAGCCTATTTATTTACATATGTATGTACATATGTATATAAAAAAAGATCATAATGTACATATGTATGTATATATAAATTATACAAAAGCAGCGCCCAATTTGCAATTCCCATAAATGTAGCTTCTCTATAGAGTCGCCAAAATAAAACGCCAGGATATACATATGTTTATAAATTATAAGTCTTACAAATTGTAATTGTGGATTCAGTTTGCTTACAATAGCGAAGCAACTACTAACTCACAAAAAATACCGAATATTTTCTGACGCACTTTTTTCTAAGAACGCCCCTTACAATTCGTCGTGGTCGCTTTGATCTTTGTCTTGCTTAGATTCATCCTTCTCCTCATCATCATCGTCTTCGTCCTCATCATCCTTATCGGCTGATTTTTTCGCTTCCTCCTCGTCCTTCTTGCGCTGCACCTCATCCTGAGCCTCCTTCATCTTCTTCTCGCCGGCCTGAGTGGTCTTCACATCAGCGACGACCTTAGCCGCCAGCTCAACATCGTCGGTGATCAGGACATTGTCGAAGATGGTGCCAGACTTAACCTGCCACAGGTCGAAGCCCAAGGTGCAGATCTCCTTGCGCAGGTACAGCTTGTCGTCGGACTGATATTCGGGGTTGGCGATCTCGGGATGCTCCCAGGCGCCCTTGTAGTTGGGGTTATCCAGCTGCTTCGGCTGCCACTCGCCCTTGTACTCGGGGTTGTCAATCATGGGTGGCTCCCACTCGCCGTCCATCTCGTCGTCCCAATCCTCGGGTTTGGTGGCATCAGGGTCGGGGATGTGCTCGGGCTTCTCCCAATCCTCTGGCTTCTTGTCATCGGGATCAGGAATGGTAGCCTGTAAAATGTGTTAATTTATTAATACAAATAAATTGGAGAGGTGCATCGAGGCAACACAGAATTTCCCGAAGAAGAATAGCATCAAATCCGACTTAGCCACGTATGTATGTATGTAAATATCACATTTGTGTTGAATATCGATTCGTACATAAATATCAAAGAATGGAGAAAGGCGGCTTTGAATGCATTGGTATCGGTATTGGTGGACCTCGGCTACGAGATAAACCGGTTTTTGTATTTGTAGCAAAGTCCAAATTTGTTGAAGCCGGCTAAGAGAAAATATAACCTCAACATTGTTGTTGTTTTCTTGTTTTTCTTTTTTGTTCTTTGTTTTTCCCACCAAAATTGCAATCTCGAGTTTAGGATAATGAAGTAGAAGTAAGATGCATACCTTATCATCCCAGTCCTCTGGCTTCTTGGCGTTGGGGTCCTTGATCTTCTTGGGGGCGAGGAAATCCCAATCGTCCTCCAAGTTGCCCGACTCCACCTTCTCGTTGTCGATGAGCACCTCGTAGGTGTTGTCCGGACGGACAATCAGCGTGTAGAAATGGGTGTACACGTCATCTTTGCAGCGGATGTCTTTGCTGATCAAGTGGTTCTTGCCCTTGTAGCTGAATATGACGTGGACCTTCTTGGTGCCAGGTCCGCAGATGTCGGGGCCGAACATGATCTCGTAGGGCGACTCGCCGTGCATGTCTGTTTGGTCCAAGGAGCAGTCGAAGAGCTTCACATAGCCACCGCCGCAGTCGATGTTCTGCTCATGCTTCACGGAGAACTGCACCACGAGGGGCTTGTCCTCGTTCGAGAATCCCTCAAACTTGCGTGACACTGCGTAGAAGCGGGCGTCCTGCGACGTCTGGATGCCTAATAACAAAACCGGAACAAAACGGAACGGTTAAGGTTATCCACACGAAATGTACACGTAGTGGTTTCTTATCTACATATCTCGCCAAGTACATATGTATGTATGTATGTACATACGTATGTATGTAGAACTCGAAAATGAGAAGGAAATTAGACATGAAAATGTGACACATACCCTTATCGGTCTCCGCATCGTTGTAGAAAGTGCCGGGGGTGAGGACGAATTTTCCAAACTCCTTGCCAGGATGTTTGCTCTGAATCCACGCGTCGTCCCAGTTAGCTGCATGTTGAAAAAAACATTTAAAGCCACCTGCCGTCATGGAAACACCCAAAAATGGATGGCTTTACGTACCATTGTCGAAGTTCTCCTCCAGGTATACGTCGGCATTTATAAAGCCGACTGTCGCCAGCAACAAAATAACACTTGAACACCACATGATGCGAACGATCCCACTTACTTTTCTGGATTGACGGCTCTAACCAACTTTGCAGCCTGCTTGACTCTGGTTAAAGTAAAATGCTAAATGCCGGCAAAGAAATGTGCTGTTTATTTATTGCGTTTGATTCCTGTGAGTTGAAGCGGGATGGCTACTAACACGTTTTGCGTTGCTGGAACGTTTTCATTGGCCGGATGTGGACCAATCGGGCCAAGCAACGTATTTTTTCGCTCTGTTCAGGGTTGATTTCGATACATTATCGCATGCTTCCCTGGTGAATCGATAGATTGAGCTGGAATTAGTGTGACAGTATCGAGGACTTCGGCATTATCCGTATTACCGTATTTGCGCGCGCACACTTGAATCATGAGTTTATATCAATACCATGTTTAGAGATTTTAGGTAACAAAGAAAATAAATATATATATTTTTTTTGTGGGCGTTCCTATGCGTGACTGTTGTCTTGTTATGGCATGATCCAAGATTATCGCATAATATTTATCTGTTAAAATTTCACATTTAAACACTTTTTATTATTTTGTATACATGATATTTTTAAATTTAGGTTAGCATTAAGCATTTAGACATTTCTTATTTTTTTTAAAACCGCGTTCTACCCACAGTGTCAAAGACCCTGAAGATAATAATTATCTGATCAAAAAAGATCATCACCAGATAAACTAGACGTCGAACAAATCCTTTTCTTTGTGAGTTTAGGTACCCTACTCCGGTGGAGGAAAATGCGAAGCAAATTAAATCATGGTTGAACTCGTTGTAGCCCTGACAAGGGCCTGACGGCACTGCTTTAATTTATCAGAACGTGAAAGAATAATGTTTACGATGGCTTCATTTGGCTATCTGAAATCTGCTGTTATTTTTCCGAGACGGAAAAGACCTGACAGGGAGTCCGGGTCCTGTATATGTAACCTTTACATGGAAGACAAATAAACTATGTACTATGTTTGCCGGGAGTTTATCTGACCGCGAAATTTTAACAGTAGGAGCAGAATCTTTTCTATGTTTATCAATCTATCGGAAGCCAAACTTCTAAGAGCCTTCGCTTAAGCCAAGCTTAAGCTTGCCATATTACAAGTTAGTATTTTTACGCACGAGCTTTTTAAGGTATTTTTTAAGACCTAGCTTGATAGGAGATACGGTATGTTTGATTGACGCCCACGTGTGTGCGATTAGAGGCGCCGCACTAATCAAATGGATTCCTTAACTAACGGATGGTTCAGCGAACTCCAGGCCGAGCTATGGCCCGGACAGTCCTTTTCCTTGAAAGTCAAGGAAGTAATCCACAAAGAAAAGTCCAAGTTCCAGGATATACAAATTGTTGAGACGTAAGTCTGTGCAAACAAACAATCATTCACATTTAAATATTTGTTTACATCCGAAACACCAAGGCGGTAGGCACACTTGCATGAGTATATGTACATATATGTATATGTATGTATGCATATATGTATATGAGAATAGCCGGCCTCTCACTGCTGAAATCTATTAAATTTATAATTTCTTTAACTCTACTTATAGATGGAATGTGTTTATAGAAATATTTAGATCTCATAATAAGCTATTAGACTGTCAAGCATTACCATACCATTCCTCCGTTGTCCAAAACTTTTCCATCATGAACAGAGAATATGATTCCGACCCCTTCGATTTTGTATATTGCTGCGTTATCGGCGGAGCCATCTGAGGTCAAAATCATAGGAAAAACTGATATAGCGAAGCTCATATTTTAGGTTTTAAATGCTTTTATACGAATTATATACATTACTTTTTTTTTAGGGAAACGTACGGGCGGTGCTTGATTTTGGATGGGATAATACAATGTACGGCCAGGGACGAATTCTCATACCAGGAGATGATATCCTTCCTGCCGCTCTGTGCCCACCCCTGCCCAAAGAAGGTGCTAATCGTGGGCGGTGGCGATGGCGGGGTGGCACGCGAGGTGGTTAAGCATCCGCTGGTTGAGGAAGTACATCAGGTGGAGATTGACGATCGCGTTGTAGAGCTCTCGAAGAAATATTTACCCTCGATGGCGTGCGGATTCGAAAGCAAAAAGATGAGGCTGACCATCGGCGATGGCTTCGATTATATGAAGAAGCACAAGAACGAATTCGATGTCATCATCACGGATAGTTCGGATCCGATCGGCCCGGCTGTGAGCCTGTTTCAGGAGAGCTACTACGAGCTGATGAAGCACGCCCTGAAGGACAATGGCATTGTCTGCTCCCAAGGTGGAAGCTTCTGGCTGGATCTGGACTACATAAAGAAGACAATGTCGGGCTGTAAGGAGCACTTCGCGAAAGTGGCGTATGCCGTCACTTCCGTTCCTTCCTACCCCTGCGGACATATCGGCTTCGTCATGGGCTCCTTGAACAAAAATCAAGACTTTGTTAGTCCCAAACTAGAGAAGCAGCAGATCGATGCCATAGACTTGAAGTACTATTCCTCCGAGGTGCATTCAGCTGCGTTCGCTTTGCCGCGCTGGGTGCAAAAGCACTTTTACGATTGACAAAACTGGAAAGATATCTTGTATGTATCTTTGTTGTTAAACAATAAATATAACAATAAGATAAACGACTCTTCTTCATTGTAGCTGATGTTGACCTCAATGAAATGCACTCATTAAGGGTTTTTAAAGTGTTAGGATGCTTGAATATTATTTTATATTATATTATATGAGTGTGAGATATTTAATGAAGTGCTTAGATATGATAACAAACGGGCTTGTGTACATACATACATATATTTCCATATTACCGAAAATTGTTGCTTTTTTTTTTGTTCTCATTTATAAGCACTACATTCAATTTGTCACAATTTATATGAGTACAAAATAGTTATTTAACAGCACGATAGATATATTCATACAACATGACAATGGGACACTAATGCAGTGCTTAAATTTTCCGAAGGCGTACCCGAAGGCCTTGCCGGAGTCGCACGAATATTGATAGCGTGTGAGTGTCTGCAGAGCGCCAGCAGACACACACTGCTTATTTCTTATTCCTTGTTCACTGTGTACAGTACTTAACTTTAACCTGATTTATTTTCATATTTTCATTTGAACAACTGAACAAAATTAACATTGTAGCAAAGTAAAGAAAAATGAATAAAATGAAGAAAAAAGACAAATTAGGATGAAGCATTTTTGGCGAAGAGATCTTTGTTATTCACATACTCATAGGCAATCCAACACTACTTCCATGCATATCGAATCGCTATAGCGTTAAGTATTTATCGTGTATACCTTACCCAAGAAGCCAATGAATTTTAGTTACGGTTGAAAATAGAACAAATCGTAATTTATTTATTACGTAATGGTATATACAGTTGGCTCTATTCGCGTTTTGTATTAGTAAGTGGTTGCTGGTAAACGTAATGAGACTTATGCAATAGCTTTACACGACCGAATGCTACTCCTTATATCGCATACATATATTGCAGAGCCTTAAAAGGAAGCGTTTCTTATGCTACGAAATTACTTAGATCTGCGTTCAAATAACCAGAAATTTATATTCAACTTCCGTAACTTAGTGGCCAAATTATACATTCATCCTGTGTTAAATATGGTTATTATAGTTAGGAAACGCAATCGATACATAATTACAAAATTATATGTAAACTATTTACATACATTCACATTATTAATATATATATTTTTTTTGCTACTAAGGTGCCTATATCCTAATATTAAATATCATTTGTGTTGTGTTGGATAGATGCTTGTGTCTAAATGGGATTGTTTGTAGTGTAATAAATATCATGTGTGTGCATTGTGTGATGGTCCGGTTTTCAAAGAAGCTAATCAATTTCGAAGCAAATTATCAAATATTTCATTAGTAATACATTATTTGTTGGCGAACATTAAAACTATAAGACTGGGTACCGGGGAAATGCATTTTTAATTTTAATTCGAGCATGAAATCCCGACTAAATTCGCAGAACTGTAATTGAAAGGTGCTATTCTTACCAGATAAAGTTAATATTAATTTTATATATATAGGTACCTAATACCTTCTAAGGCGTTTTATCCGATAGTAAAAAGGTAAACGAGAATATGAATTACGCCTCTTTGAAAACCGGCTGCATGGCTGTCTATAGTTTGTTGGCTTAAATAGGGGCGTGGTTTGCGCGTCTGTTCCGTACTTATAATCGATATAATAAAATAGGCTGAGTGTTCTTTTTCAACTTCAATGGCCAACACATAACATATCTATATGAATGCAGTTCATTCATACTTCATGTTTGCTTTTACGTTAGGAGGAGGTACTAATTTGTTAACAACTTCTATGTAGGACAAGTCCAGTGCTTGCAACAAGGGGTTCCGTTTAGAGGGCCAGATTATTTCGACGACCGTTGACCTTATTAACTAAATTGCAGATTTTTAAGGCTGGTCCCAGCTTCAGGCCCATGTATTTCATCATCATCTCTGAATTTAGTAGTAATAAAGCTTTACCGTCGATTTCCTGCAAGAAATTTAAATAAATTAGCCTCTTTAACGCTCTTCAAAGATTCAGTTGTTACTCACATGCTTCCTGAAGAGATCGCCGTGCACTGCGAGCGAGTTGTCGTTGCTCTCTATGTACTGGATCACTTCTTCAATGGACCAGTCAATGGGCTGCGTCCGCATATGCGAGTTAGCCGATGCCGACGCCAGCAGGGGTGAGGTAATCGCGGTATAGCTCGTGGAAGCATCTGCAGCTGCCCCGGCCGGCGCGGTAGCCGCTTTGGCCGCCGTCACTCCGCCTGCAGCCAGTGCAGTGGACGAGGCTGACTGGCAGCCCGTGAATGGGGTGGAAACAGAGGTGGGCAACGATGCACTGGACGAGAGTGTCGTCGGGCTCTTGTAGTAGCTGTTGTTTGAGGATTTCACACTGACCTGCTCCGGATGCACTTCGGCAACCAGGGGTGCCAGATATTTCCCAATGGAGCTGGCGTTCGCCGTTCCCCCGGCCAGGCTTGAGCTGGACGAAGTTGAGGAGCTGCTGCAATGGCTGGTAGCAACCGCCGGGGTTTGGGTCGCGTCTGCATTTCCATTGGCCAAAATGCTGTTGCTGTTTCCGTGGTGCTGGAAGCGCACTTTTCGCAGAGCCTGCGTCGTGGTGGACGATTGGACTGGTGCTATTCCATTTGGTTCGGTCTTTATGACAACCTTGGCGCTGCTTTTGTTGCCATTGTTCGTATTATTGTTGTTGTTGTTGTTGTAACTGTGACTGTTCTGATGGGTGGCTGCTAGCTCCTTGCCATTTTTTGGCGATGTCTTGGGGTTGGTCTGCTCGGGCGACTTTATTCCTGCCTCCACCTTGACGATCGCCTTCTCGGAGGGCGGAGTCGTTGCCGAACTTGACTGTCGGTTTCGCTTGTCGGCGAGCACTGGCGAAGAGGGCGGGGTTGCCGATTGAGTTAGCTGGCGCTTGCGGCTGTTGGCGCACTTCTTGCACTCCTCCGTCTCGTGGACGAGGGAAATGAGATTCGCACATGCCCGGCATGTAGTGCATAGTGTCTCGATGAACTGGGCCAGGCTCTCGTCATCCTTCATGCGCATCGGCGATGGTATTTTAACCTTTAATGTGCGAATAGTTTTAGTAAATTTTTGAAGACTTTTTGAAAAGCCAAATCTATGTGAACTCACTGTAAAATTCTTTCCCGCCGCGGTCACAATGTGAACGTCTCCTTCCAGGGCAAAGAGCAGCTTCGAAAGCTGCTGCGTGTCTGTGCTGGCGGCCAGAACCTCCTGGAGGCACAGCTTGGCCAGCGTTTGGTATGTTGGACCCGTTACCATGCACGGCAACTTCGAGTTGTTAATAAACGGACCGCCCTTGCAGTTCGGATGGAAGTGGGCGGTGGCCGGCGAGGCGGGCATCATGGCCTCAGACTCGGCTACCAAGGTGTAGCGGGGACGCGTGCAGCGCTGCTTGCTGTTGCTAGATTCCATGCGCGATTTGTGGCCCGGCGGCTGCATTGGGTGGCAGCTTCGGGCACACCAGCCGGCTGGAAAAATGTCTCGCGACCGGTAGTTGCACCAGTAGTCGAAGGCACCCCGCCACCCGTCGAAGGTCACGTGGATCTGGTCGTCCTTGATGGCGTCAACGGTGGCGCAGCATATGAGCTGCGGATTCTTTTTATCGACCGCTTCCAGCTTCTGGCCCACCTTGAAGTGGTTCTCCTCCGGTGACAGCGGCTCTGGTTGGAAGATCTCCTCTGGCGCCACCATTGCATTGTTCAGAATCTTGCACAGGTAGCCGGGCCAACTGGAGGCGTTCATGCGGAATCCCAGCGGCGGCTGCAGCATACCGCCGTTCTTCTCACAGTGCCCAATCGCATGAATTTCCGTTGAGTCCACCAGCCGCCAAAAATCGTTTTGTGAGTCACTCCCGTCCAAACGCAGTCGCAGTCGGGAGCCCAGCACACCAACCACTGTGGCGATGCAGGTGGAAGTGACATTGCGCGGGTCCAGGGCCTCCAGTTTCATTCCGATCTTGAAGTCATTGTTGGGAGGATTCTGTGCCTGTTTAAAACATTCTGCAGGAGCAGCGTCACTACCCGTTTCCTATGGTGGCGAAAAGAGCACAGATTAGTAAAAGTGGAAATAGATATGGTAACCAGCTCACCTCCAGGTAGGCATCCCAGTCGAAGACGTGAAAGCTCTCGTATTGGAAGGGACCAGTGGGCGCAGGCGCTCCGCTGGCCAGCAACTTGCGCTCGTTCTCCGGCAGACCCTTGCCGGTGACCGATCCGCCACTATGCCTGGTGGAGTTCTTTTTTTGATGCTTGTTCATGCACATAATCGAGCAGAACTCCTTGTTGGGCGCCCCGTCGCGGATGACGTTGTCGCACTGTGTGCACGCCCCCTTGCTGTACGCCTTGCGGAACTCGGCGATGCACGTCTCCGAGCAGAACTCCTTTTTGCCGGTCTGCGTGGGTAGGACGTACTGCAGTGGTAGCTTGCCCTCGCCGCACCATGTGCAGGTGGCCCGCTTGGCAGGACGACCTCGCTGCCGTTGCGTGGACGCGGGCGAGGTGGCAGTGGCCGAAGACGAAGCCGAAGCTGGGGCATTCGCTCCAGCCGAGGCGGAGTTGCTAGCGCTGTTGTCGCGTCCGCCCGACATGGCTACCTTGCCTGCTGGTGGGTGTCCTAATTGATGCACTTTCTGATTCCCGCCGCCGGCAAGCCCGTTAACATCTCAGGCGGTAGCCCTGCTTCCGTGTATTTCGGTTTTAGCGTCGCACTTGAACTCATGTAATGCCAATGGCATGGTGGCCACTTGAAATCACTGTTGTTTGCCTACGGCAAGTCGCGTTCTCCGATTCGTATGGAAGAACGGAACAGGATCACCACGAATTTGCGGCGTTCTTGAAGTCACGTAATAACAATTGGTGGCAAAATCGCATCGCAGCCCGAAAAAACATACGCACTAGCAAAGATTGACCGGAGCTAAACGACCAAGACGCTATATATTACACGAGTTGCGCTTTCTTTATCTTTCGGCTGCGATAGAAACTGTGAAGTATAATGTCAGTTCAACAGGGAAATTGTAGTTTTTTACGACTTTTTAGACATTATTTTTCGCAAATTTTTTTCTCTCAATACTGTACTCTATTTGGTATCGATTAAGATATCGATATTATATTCGATTATTTGACGTACCTCTCCGCCATTTTTGTTTTTCTAGAGATGACCGAACTTGAAAATGATGTACCGATACTTGAATCGATGGTATTTTATTTGTATCGTATATCGAAGGGGGTAACGAAGTGAGGGTTTATTTATTTTTTTTTATTTTACCCTTTTCTCTTAAATATAAAGCCAACCATATAAAATGGTACGGATAGTTATGTTTCTCTTGCAGGTAGTATAAGCTATCATAGGATCGATAGGAAAATTAATATAAATATATAATAACTTCGGTATTTGTCAATACATTTGTTCAGTTCCGAGTTATAGTATATATTTTGTACGATTCAATGGAAAATTTACTCAATGAAAAGGCATATTTGTTATGTCGTTTTGATCTCTTAGGTATTTAGACGTGCATAAGATGCAGTTTAATAGTTTTTATATATTTACTAATTTTTATTTTCAACATTAATCACAAACTTAAAAAATTCTCTTAAGAAATTTGAAACATATATAAATGTGAATTAGGTTTTCTTTTTCTTGTTTTCACTTACATTAAATAAACAAATTTAATTTTGCATGCCTACATACATATGTACATATGTATGCATGTACATATGTACCAATTAACATAAAAAATAGTTTTTGCAGGTTGGTCTTTCTGGAGAATTACCCATATTCAAAACACCTTTAACTTTTATTGTGTTGATAGATATTTATGTATGGAACCTAACCAAACTTGATTTGTTTTAATATAAAATTAAAGACGTTAGCTGTTCGACAATGGAAAAATAAAGCCTACATAAAAATGGCGAAAAAAACAGAAAATTGGATTTGTTGTAAATTTTATCATTTAACCCTTTTAGGAGCGATCGATTTAAAAAAAATATATGATATTAATAGAAGTCATTTATTCACCTCCGCTAATTTTATATTTTGCGAACGATTAGGTCACATTTCAAACTGCTAAGGGTATTCACACTTCCGCTTCCCGATTTAACTATATCTTTTATTATATTTCAGTCACATTTAATTGACCGCAGTCACATAAAATGCTGGTTAAACATTGGCACAAATGTACATTTTATAAAGTATATGAACACTTTAATATTCATTAGATCCTTAAAAATAGCTGTTATTTATTAAACATATATAATTATATCTTTTAAGTTCAGGGGGCTTAGTTTAAAATATTCTTATATCCTAGCAAAAAACAAACCAAACCACAAAAAACTCTAGATTAAATTTAAACAGCTCAAAAGTGGCCGCAAAAAAGTTCAATAGTTTTCTGACGTCTGAAAACTAATGTTCGACCAAATATTTATATCCCCAAAAATGATATATCAAATATATTGAAATGTCATAGAAATGTCCCAATAAACTTAGAAATGGAAGGGGAAAACGATTTAGACGTTAAACTTAAACACAAATCAGAAGTGTTTCCCGAGATAAAACATTCCAAGCTGCTTATCTCAGTAATTAAATACGTTTTGGCTGTGATAAAATCTACATCACTTTACGTCGAAGCCGCCTTCAAAGACGAAACAAGTTCGGCCAAACTTTTCTGGGATTAGCTGAAATATATATTCCGCAAACTTTTTGACTAACTTCCACTGTTTGATTCTGCTTCTCTTTGCTTATATGGCCCGTAACTTTATTTAATTGAAAGGCTTCAAAGAATAATCCGCTAATTTCGACTGCAATGAAACTAACATTTCAAAGAGAGATCCGAATGGAAGCCAAATATTGTGGCTACAAAATACAAAGGCGACGAATGCCGTTAATTATATTCTTGCGATGGGGCTGGCGTGTTTTCTCCGCTTTAATAATAAACACAATAAAGTGTCTGCTGTCGCTAAATAAGATGTTCCTAATTATTAATGACTTAACTTGACCGTAACACCAAGTTCCTTGACACCCACACAATCGCATAAGCATGTATAATTGGATGGAACCAGCGGCTGGTTGGCCATAACAAGGATAATTGGACGAAATGAGCCGGCTGCCTTTTCTGCTCCTCATTAAATGCCGTTTACCGAGCTTAAATCGTCGGTGGGATATTAGAAAAAGGGGTGTCAAGAGACGCTTCGTTGAGTCATTGACTTATTACGCAAATCGGACAAAAGGTCGGCGGCGACAGGGCGGGAGTGGGCCATTGAGTGGATTCTTGAATTGGGTTTGAACTCTGTTCGTCGGTGATAAACATATTAATGAGTCCGAAGCGTCTGTCGAAAGCATGAGCCGGTCGTATTAACTGGACTCATTAAATACGAACGATGAACGTATTCGATTTGAGGGAAGTATTGCCAGAGTAACTAAAAATAAGCTAAGTATAATTAGTTGGCATATTTAAAAAACTCCCATGAAGTACTTTTAAAAAATACGAATTTAAACAACCTTTATGGTAGGTCAGTAAACTGATAATAAAAAAAGGGGTATCTCCAGCCTACGCACGATAGAAGTGAAACTTCTAGTATTCCTCTCTCTCTTATCATTGAAAGGTTAAATAAAATTAAAGGTTAAATAATTCAAGGACGAAGCATGGATTTTTTATATAAAATTTTCTTATACGATAAATGACTCGTAGATGAATGACGATCGAGTAATGTATAGTTCCAAAAATGTTTAATTTATTTACAAGTATACAATATTACATAAATAAAAATATTATAATTAAAAATTACAACGAAAATACAATGACAATTTACCTATCATGTGACATTTTCATTATCAATTTCATGAATATC
>JAEIIG010031173.1:0-22167 GCA_018904695.1 Drosophila parvula
ACCACTACCTTAGAAATAATACTAATTTTAATAGTTTTTAAACCATAAAAGGTAAGTAACAGGAATACAGGTTGGTGTTCAGTAAAAAAATCCTTCCCAAAGAAATACAAAAATATATTTTATTCGCATTTACGAATTTGCAAATTACTAATTAGTTTATCATTATAATAAAGGAAAATATTAATAAACCTAGTCTTATTTATTGTACCCTTCAAATTATTTTACTATTTCATCTAATGAAAAACCCCGTCACTCGTGTAGTTAGATACCCCTATCGCCTACCAATTACAGCGTATGGAAAAGCCGAGAAAATGAGAGGAAAATTCACGCGAAATGGAGCAGCCGCCGAGCGGCGAGTGCGCCCTTTGTCTTTACCCTGCCTGCCTGTCGCTGCTCCTGCTCCTGCTCCTGCTCCTGCTCCTGCTCCTGCTCCTGCTCCTGCTCCTGCTCCAGCTCCTGCTCCTGCTCCTGCTCCTGCTCCTGCTTCTGCTCCTGTTCCAGCTTGTGCTGTTGGTCCTGCGTCCTGCTCGTCGTCGCTGGAGTCCTTCAAGTGTGCCCATTACAGACGGCAGAAATCATAACAATAAAAGTGTGACGGGGCGAGAGATTGGGGCTATTTGGGGCGGGGGCTGGCAAGTTGAGAGGAGGGGACGAAAGCGCCCCTCTTACTTAATCGATGATGATGAATAATTGATTCGCTGCGATGCGCCCAAGCATGGAAATGAAAATGTCGGTGCATGCGGAGAGAGCGGCTTTCTGTTTCTGTTCAAGTTTCGGTTTCGTCCCGTGTGTCTCTGTGTCTGTGTCTGTGTGTCTGTGTCCGTGTGTATCGTGTGTAACGAATGGCAAATTTCAGGAAGCGGAAATGGCAATTGCAAGCGATGGGAAAAAGGGAAAAGGCAGGCAAAGGAAAGACAACGGCTGAGGCAAATGTGAAGTTGTGCGCTAAATGAAATGCCAACACAGCAACACGGCCGTACAGAGCGGAAATAGCAAATGCGAATGACGCTGGATTGTTGGACGCTTCGCTGGGCCAGAGGTGTGGCCAAAAAGGGGGGGCGGCGGGGCCACTGTTCAGGTTCAGCAGGACAGGTGCCAAGACACACAATTTGCCGGTATTTAAATTTTATTTCGAGTCCCCTGTTTAAGGGCGACGGGCGAAGCAAACACACAGATGGCAATGGAATTCGGTGAATTCGGCAAGCCAGCAAACACACATTGCCTATCAATAATGGATCCGAAATGAACTTCCCCTATTACATTTTAGATAAAATGCTCGCTTGCCTGCCATAAATCATAAATAGGAAAATCATTAGTATTGCTTATTGGGTATTGGGGTAATTTAAGTGGTTGGGTAAGAATCTATATAAATATTAAGTTAAGAGTGGTCGAGACTTTGCAGGTGTTCTTTTTTGGGATTTAAAGAAGCACAATTGAAAGTTTTATTAAGAATAATATGAATTTATAATATTTTATTATTAGGATATTATAATATAATTATTTATATATACAGAAAATTGTATATTATTAGCCCAATGTTTTCAGTAATTTGTACAACTTCTTAACTTGAATACTCAGAAGAAAAATTAAGAATACTTTTGTTACTAAATTCTATTCAGCAAACGATAAACACAAGCTACTTAAAGTAACTACATTTGGTTTGTGCTTTAAGAAATATTACGATAAATAATGGTGGCTTTTATTAACCAAAAATTAAAGGTATATTCTTTTATTTAAATATATGCAGTTTTCATTAAGAGCTTAGTATAGTAAAGCTTAGCTTAGTTAGTAAAAGGAAATCAGATACAGTTTAAAGATCAAGCGGTAAAGTTAATAATAAATTATAATAACAATATCTTGATAAGAATATTATTCCTAAAATAAACTATGTATATGTATTTATTAATTGTATTATTTTTCAATAAAAATAAGTACAGGCTGCGTTTAAATATTTGTTTGCTTGAAAACTTATCATTAAACTTGGCATATTTGGCTATGTATATTTAGTTGACTATTTTTTAAATAACAAATACAAATGTATACTTGAATTTAAGAATCAATAAATATTTGTATTAAAGTTAGAGCAACCAGGCATCGCTTAATTTAATTCTTTCAATTTCAGCTCTCCTATTTCCATTATTTAGTGCATTTTCAATTAGGAATAAACCTGATCTGCATGAAAGAAAACCGACCGTAAAAGGCGAAAAGCCAATTTAATAGTTTTCTTTATTTCCTCTTCCAACCTGAAACTAGATTCTGTCGCCCTTTTTTTTAATATTGCTTTCGTTTGACACTGGAATGACAATTTGAAGGATTTCTTCCTTCTTCGTTGGTTATTTTTAAAAATATAATTTAATTGAATATTTAAAGGCTAGCTGGACGAATGCAGTGCCAGTGCCTGCGGCTTCGGCGACTGTTGACTGACAGCCGCCGCCCGCCGCCTGGCACAAAATTAGATTTAAATATTTTGGCATTTTCCATCAATTTTCATATAATGCAGCCAGCCAGCCAGGCAGGCAGCCAGGCAGGCAGTCAGTCAGGCAGCCATAGGTTCAGATGCAGGTCCTGTTGCATGGAGGAATGCTGATAGTGAGTGGGATTCGGTTGTGGCAAGTCATCGTGGCACACACACCGAGATACACACACGACCACACATGCTCAATCATTTATGCAGCAATCAGTGCTGACGTCTTTTCCACACGTACGATTACCGGCATAGTAGATCCTGGTCCTACTCTCGCTTATTGGGAGCATATTGGGAGTTGACTTGGTCGGGGCCGGGAATCGGATTCGGATTCGGAATCGGAATCGGAATCGGAATTGGAATTGGAATTGGAATTGGTTAACAATGAACGGAGGCGGCCGAGATTGCGGCTGTCGTTGCCGTTGAATTTCTTGAATTTAAATCAATGGGACATGCGTTCACTGCGTATGAGTAATATGCCTTGAATTTCCATGTGTGTACCTGATGAGCCTGTAAAGAGATTCATTTGAATGAAAACTAAACGGTATATATAGAGTGATGTGTGGAGAAAATTGATTTAATATTATGGAGTAATAGTGGTAAGTCAGGTTGTTAAATTTAATTAAATTCCAACTGTATATAACGTACTGTGTGCTGCGTTTAAGGTGTCCTTGGAAGTCGTTTTAACGTTTTAAGCATTCAGACAGCACGCACGTATGTGCTTTTCCTCTCAAAGTTTACCTATACTTTCTCCTATTGCGCCTACTAAAACTTAAACCTAACAAGCACGTGCTGGGTGTAGTAAGGGCCATTTGAGTGTACTGACCGTAGTGCATCAACGTCCACGAAAATCAAGATAAATAATATAATAAGCAGTAAGGACAATAAATAAACATAAATAACTACATTTCTTTGGCATTATGCGAATAGTAGCCATTTCTTTTACTTTATGAGATCTTTTTTGTATCAAATAAATATTTTTACATAGGGTTTACTGCAATAAACTTAACTATCTAAAAACAAAACCGTCCCTACACTATCATTTACCACTTCTCATAATGGAATCTCTAAAGCTCGATAATCCTAAAAACCGATTATTCCCCGCAGCTCGTAGAGTAGAAAGAATTGCGCAAAACAGTGCCATCGAATGATTTGAAGGTTGAAATCAAATTAAGTCAAGTGAATAAATTGACTTTTTAGTGCATATCGAGTTCGTAAAAAGCGCAACCAAAAATAAAAAATGAGTGTAGGGGAAAAAATGCGTTGAGCAAATAATTCGAGAGCAAATCTATAGAAACTCATCGTTTTCAGGCAGTGATACCTGATGGAACAGGATGGAGAGGCAGTCAGATGGCACAGACTAAAATAAACTAAAAAAATAACCCCTGGTTTATTTAAATGAATTTGTTTTTCGAGCCAGAGAATTTGGTGTTTAAACGTAACCCTAAATGTAAGCGAATTTATGTTCAACAATGAGATCTGTAGGGGGAACTGACAGGACTCTTTGACAAATAATCCTTGAGTGTACTTAAGATACTTAGATACTTTGATTTATTTATTATTTAGAAGGTGTTAAGCGAATTTAAAAAGAATTAAGTTAAGTCTTGGATTACCTTAAAACCGAAAAACACAAAATAAGTCTTACATTAACAAAAATGTCTATAAATATTATAAAAATAAATAAGTTTAAATACCCATTTTCTTTTTAAGCTGTAAATGTATTAAGAACTCCTTTAAAATATATGAATAAATCGAAGTTCTCCTTAAATAGATTTAAGTTGAAGCCTCAAACCTTAAATGCAATCTATCCTGGCGAAGCCTTATTCCTAGATTGCCTGCTCCATCCGCCATATCCTGCGTTCGCATCTGCCACTCCTGGACTGGACGTCTTCCCGATTCCTTTCCCTTTCCCTTTCCGTGCGCTCTCACCTGTCACTGGCAGCCCTCTGGGCGCTTCATCTTCATTCCCCGTCCATGAATAATCCGTGCGACACTTGCGTTTTATGGCTTTGCATAGTTAGGAGCTGTTACCGGAGGGAGCATAGCGTCCCTTGTTCCTGGTCAGCATGCCCAGGCATGCTTCCTCTTAGCCAGCGTTTAGCTGGACCTAAAGACCTGAAGCTGAAGCTGCACAGAGAGAAAGGAAGTCACCAACTTTTAATTACATTAAATTATTACTATTAAAATGGGATATAGTATTTGTATTTTTCAACATTTTTAATACTAATTTTCAATAGTATTTCTCTGTGTGCAACTGTGAGCTAGGAAACGGAGCAGGAAGCCAACAACAGGTTGCGTGCCAATGCAGTTTTTCATTGCGAAATGTCGGCGCTGATAGCGAGTGTAATTATTATGCTGGACTGCGGGTATGCATGCTCTCCGGGTGCTGGCGGAGGATGGAGATACTGGAGGATGAGTTCTCCCATTTCTGGTCCTGTGTTTGCCATTCCACTGCCACTGCTCTCGGACCCATAAACGCCTCTAGTTATGCAATAAATAAAATGCAATTGTTGCGCCACGAAAAGGGGCAGTTGGGGGGTTGGTGTGCGTGGGTGGCTTTATGGCTGCCGGCTTTGCCGCCATGTTTGTGAACAACTGCAAGATGGCGCCCCGCATCCGTTATGGCCGAACATCCAATCCAAAAAGCGCACACTTTCGCTGAGTCTGCTACACTTCCGGTTTTCGGAAAGTTGTCGCGTTTTGGAGCTCCGCTTCCGCTTCACTGTTGTTTCCCTCCGTTGTCTCTCTGGCTTATTTAGCTTTGCTTTAATTTGACAAAAAACATCGCATTTAAGGTCAAGGAGTTGGGAGGCAGGCGTTGAGGGGCGGCATAAATAATTCAGAGAACAACGCCGGCGACAAAGTTGCGGACTTGAGCTAGCCAGCTTCTGGCCAGGAACAACTAACTTGGCCTGCATAGAAATTGCAGTTTACAGTTGCTAATTGAGTGTGCCGACGAGTCTGTGCAGGTGGCCTAATGTAGGTAATTAGTGCGGGCGACTTGGCCAGAGAAGATTTCGGCACAAAGTGGAGGCAACTTTGCATAAGTTCTCGCCAGGGGAAGGAAATAAATTCAAAAGATTGCATAACAAAGGCTTAAACTGAGGTACAATGTCAATATTAAGCTGAAAGTAACTACCAGTAATCCCTAAACGATTTAAAAGAGTGCCAGAACATTTAATATTGTCCCACAAACATTTAGGCCCGAAAGATATTTGGTAAATAAATGGTATATTATGGCAGTTGTTAGTTACCTACACTCAGTTAACTGCAATTTCATGTAGGCCAGACTGGGCATTAAGTTTAAGCCCGATTGAAGCCCCGCAATCACGCCCACCGGGATAATGCAGTTGTTATGGGAATATGGCCGGGGCCAGTAGTAGTTTATGGTCGAACCGAGAGAGATGCTGGCCAGCTGCTGGCTGGCTACCTCCTCACGTGGGCGGGGATTGTAGTCGGGACGACGACAACGAGGACAACTTTGCCACATGTGGCAAATTAACTTAAAATTAAGCAATTAATTTAATTAGAGCACCGTGCAGTGCAACGTGTGCGCCCCAAAGATGTGTCCCCTCCGCACACGCAACAGTTGCCATTAAGCAGCCTTCGCCCATAGATACAAATACCAACGATTGCAATCCACACACTCGCATAACAATTGCATTTTAAGCGCATGCGGAAATTGCAAACACAAATTTATAAAGCAAAATGCTGGCAATAAAAATCCCGTTATATAAGGTGAAAATTCGCCAGCAAAGAAAATTGAGTGCTACCCGAATATATATATACATTTATTCCACGGCAATGCAATTCATTTCTCCATTAACCAATTAAATGCAATTCATCAACTGACATTTCCAATTTACAAACAACACAAATAAAAAAAAAACGCCGGCTTATTAATAAGGGATCTGTTGAAAAACTTGCACAGATTAAAATTCCCACTGACAGGCAACATTGAAAGTGTTTTAAAGTCGAACGGAAATTATTTTAAATTGACTGCAAATTTAAATTAAACTGACTTCATGTGCCGAAAGTTGTTAACCAGAATTCAGCTGAGTATTGCGTGTAAAGTTTGTCTGTAACAAAAGCTTGTACATAAAGTTTGAGGGGAAAAACCTAGCCAGCCTTTTTTATATTTATTTATCAAATATTATATTTACATTTTATACTCCACTTGGGACACTAAGAGAAGGCAGGTTTTATTGCCACTGCTTCTTTGGTAGGCAAACAATTTTCAACATTTATAATTGGGCTGTTAAGAAAATATTAAATGGAGAATTTAAAATAAATAAAGTTGCTTTAATATGGAAATTTAAATATATATTATTGTTAAATATATATTATGTATATAAATTTAATTACCTAAAATATTTAAATGTACTTGGAGCTGCAGAAAAAGAGTGTTTAAAGTTTGCATCAAATTAAATACAATTATAATAAGTATATATTGCACGTTTATGTTTGTGAGAACTTTAGATTTTTCAGTATGTATATATATTTATTATATATTATTATTATTATTATTATTATTATTATATTATTTTCTACCGGTTTCTTGCGTTGATAATAAGCCGAGTTTAATGGTAATTTATTTATTTAATAAACTTTATTATAAATGTTAAAAAGCCCGTCCTATCTGTGTAAGAATATTTGATGAATGATTTTGGCACAGAATTAAGTTAAATAAATTAAGAAAATTAAATAATTAAGTTAAGAATTATTAAATGAGAAATGTAAGTGAAATTGCTTAATTGTTGACTTAAAACATAGTATATTTTTTGTAAACTTGTTAAAAACTGTGGCTTCTAGCTTGTATAAAATCAAATCAAATTCAGAAAATATATTGCAGGGATATGTATATCCGAATTTTACATTTATTATTATAGAATATATAATTTTCTGTCTATTTCTTGGTTTAAAAACAAGCCTTACTATCAAATCAGAATAGTCCATCTTATCTCAGAGAAAAATATCCAAAGAGATATATCCTTTCCTCAGAATTAAATAAAATAAATTTAAACAAGTATTAAAGTGATTTCAAGCATTTATTTATAGGCCCTTAGGAAATTCCTACATAAGAAGTTTAAAAGAATTTGCTTAATGTTTTACCTATGATATAATCCAATTTTATTTTTAATAAAATAATTTAAATATATTGCAGGCTTATTTATAGCAGAGTTTTATATGTCTACAATAAATACATTATATTGAATATATATTTTTCAGTCTATTTCTTGCTTTAATATAAGCCACGGCTAGACTTAATGTATTTATTAAGTTATCCAATTTTTTCATCAAATTAAATCAAATACAATTTAGACAATAAAAATTCCCATCAGTCAATGTATTTCACGCTTAAGGCTAAGATCCAATTAGCGGCACTTAAACTCTAAGTCTTATTACTTCGTTTATTTGTTAAGTCATCAAGCACTTTCTGGAGAATTGGCGGCTGCCAAAAAGGGGAAATTCAGTCCAACCAGCATGCTGTAGAGCTTTCTGCTGTCGAAGATGAAAGGAAAAATAAAAGAAAAAAAAGAGAAAGAGCGAAAGAGTTAGGTTTTGTAAGCGGCTTAGTGGGGATTCTATCTGAGCTTTGGCTTACTAGATCGAGTCGGAGCACTTGCCCTGGCCATCGCGCACCTGATGGCTCCGGCAGCGGGCGGCGGCAACGGACTTCTTGGCGGCGGGCATCGAAGATCGTTGAACCTTCACCTTGAAAATGGGCGAATTGGGACCCTTGGGCGGCGTATATTCGATGCCATCGGGCAGGGTAGGCGGCGTAATGGCAGCGGCTGCCACGGTGGTTATATCCTTGGACCGGGCGTGCAACGGATGGTGTGGATGTGGATGTGCGTGGGGGTGCGGGTGTGGAGCCTTGGTGGCCCCACCAATGGGTGTTTCCACGATCATTAGGCTATTCAGGCGGGACTTGGGCTTAGTCACACTGGCCGCTATGTCCGCCAGCAGGCCGGAAGTGAAGCTAGCGTTTAGGCTTGAAGCCGCCGTGGATTCTGTGGTGGTCTCTGGAGGAGCCACTGATTGGGGAGCCACCGATTGGGTAGCCACCTTGGTGCTCGTCGTGGTGCTGGCCTCGGTGGTCAGCTTGATCGGCTTGACGGTCAACGCACTGTCATCGTAATAGTAATCCTCCTCGTCGTTGTATGTCTCCTAATTGAGAGATCCCCAGGTTATTTTTAGACCGCCGACTTCTGGCCAACTGGTTCTGGGGCCAACAACTGCAACCACTCACCTCGGCCAGCCCATTCTGTCCCACCTCGATGATGGCCACATCCTTGATGCTCACATGGATGTTGAAGCGTCCCGTCTGCCGCTGGTCGAAGACCACTCGCCCCGCCGAAGAATCGGGCTGCTCGCTGCTGGTCGCCACCACCGGCGCCTCACCCTCGTCGATGGGCAGTGATTGGCCCAGAGTTAGGCCAAAAGCGATCAGGGCCAGGGCTATCGGCGGCATTTTGTTTGGTGGGGAAACCAGTTCTAATTCGAGGCGAAAAGAAATAAATGGGACGTGTGCTCGGTACGAAGGTGCGTTCTCAACTGGGCAGAATGCTGGGCAAGAGGGCCCTACTTAAAGGTCGCCTTTGCTTGGCTAAACACTGGAAGAAAAAGGGCTCGTTAGTTTAAATAGAAGTAGTACGGGTTAAATTATATTTTTTAGGAAAGGAAAATTTGGGAAAGATAAGTTGAGTTAATAGAGCGAGACCTTTGGTATTAGGTTAACATTGTAGGGAAAAGTTATTTCCAAATAAACTTAAAAAATAAACTTAGAAAAATGAAAAACCAATACTAATAAATAAACTAAATAAACTAAACTAAATAAAACCAAAACTAAACTAATAAAACTATACGTTAATTACATTTGTGCAAATAGTTATTAGTTTAAAATCTATTTACACTTTAATTGTGCCTCAAGCTAGGTTTAAAATATGTAAAATAAAAGATATTACATTTGCAAAGCAGTTTTTACTAAGTTTCTATATATGCTTTAGGGTAAGATTTTTTATGTATTAAATTTAAATGTTGTTCTACAGCCGATTTCCAATATAAACACTTAATACTAATTAAAGAGAAAGTCTGTACATTGAGAATTAATTATTAAATAAGAAACAATCAATAGCTTAGTCTCTAATAGGGATGGCAGAAAATATCGATAATTCGATACAAAGGCAATTGATATTTTAACATCGCGATATACATTTGCTTAATATTTTTTCGATAATATTGATATTTTTAAGTTAAATGCGATTTATTTGTAGATACACCAAAAATTGATATAATAAATTTTGTGATATATTCCAAATGATATTGAAAGCTATATTTATTTATTTTTATATATTTATTTATACTTTCGAGTACTATTTACTGTATTTATTTATTATATGTAAATATGTATGTATACTATATGAAATAATAAATATACATAATACATTTCTTTATTTTATATTTTCCTGGTATATACATACCTAATGTTACTCTTCTTTTTCCATTTATATTTCAAGCAAGTATTTCTTGTACCTTGATAGCGATGCCAAAGTATTGATTTTCAGCAATTAAATTACGATTAACCGCAAATAACTTGCAAGCAGTCATTTTCAAAGTCCTGAAATTAAGCTGCATTTGAACATACTATATTCCTATGGAAATTTAAGCGTAGCCGAATGGCTAGCCCGATGCATACACGTGAATATGTTATATATGTGCCCATAATATTTACTCTCTGCTGGGCAAACACACAAACCAAGCCACCTCAAAGGTGCTAAAGAGCTGCTCAGAAGGCTAGCCAGGTGAAAACTAAGTGACCAACAGCCGGGCCAATACCAAATGCATATAATCATAAAGGTAAACAGATAGACATCCGAGCAAATACCTGGTCAAGCTGTCGTCCAGTTGGGGTTTCACTTGACGTGGGAATGGCTCTTGAGTATTCAACTATTTAAATGGGCATTAAATTCTACTTAGACATGTGCCCCTAAAGGAGTCATATTTCATGCGAAACGACCAATTTATGTTCCTCTAATATAACTCTTATGTATCTGGCTTATTCCCTCATAATTCATGGTTTAGGCCCCTTGAACTTCATCGAAAAGACATCAATTAATCGAGGTATCGATGAGGCATCGCCTCTCCAATTAGCTGCCATTGAGTCATTAGCAGGTCAGATTCTTGTGCGTAGGCAATCAACGTAGCCCCGGAACCATTTACATAACACCTAACCACTAATTATGCAATTATGCAGGCCAGTTCCTGGGAAATCATATGCCAAGACCACTAGTTCTCGGTGGCTGGACCTTCCCCCTCATTGGTATGCAACGTCATGCAGAGTGCAAAATCAGCATTTCTCATTAGACGCAATCCCGCAATTCCCCCAAACCAAAGGAGGAGAAAAACAACTCAAAAAAAAAAAATAAGAGAACCTCAAAAAATTAGATTAATTTGAAATGAAATTTTGGCCGGGCAGCGAACAGCTTTCGACTTTCTTTCCGTTCCGGGGCGGCATTTGTAATTAGTTTTTAGCGAATTCCCTGGGCCCGCAAACATTTCAAGGTTTAATGCATGGCTGGCAGGCCTTGAGAAAAGTTTTTCGCCTTTTGGGTCAGACCTCTGTCAAGCTAGGTTAAGGAGGGAAAAAAAAACACACCAGAGAAAATGGGCTGCAAAAGGGACGAAAGGAGCGCTGGGCGCATATGAAGTGTATAAATTACACTTCATCATGAATTTATTATCAGTGCTGCAGCAGCTGCATCTGGAGCTGCCACGAATGCACCACTGCAGCACGCTGGCTCAGCACAAGATGTGCTCCTTTCCTTCTCACCTGCCACACACACAAACACACACACATAACAAGAAAGGAGAGACAGTACTAGGAGATCGAAGCGGGGAATACCCTTTCAAAAGGTCATGAGTTGGATATAAATAGATAGATAAATAGATCAATAATTTGAAAAAAATATGGAAAATAATAATGAAAAAGCGAGCAACTATATAGAAAACTAAGTAGATAAATACTTCAAAAATATATGAAAATAATAAAGAAAAAGTGAGCAAGTTGTGTTAAAAAACAGTGTTAATTTTGTTATATATCTGTCTAAACTTGGAGTTTTGCGAAAGTTTTTACTAAAACTGTTTTATTTAATTAACAAATTAAATCTAGCATACAATGTTAAACTTAAAACTTAATTTGCAGAGCACTAATAGCAGTGGTCTTCGACTTAAAACAGTTTTATATTCGAGGATGTTACAGAAATCACCACGTTTTTTAAACCCTTAAAAAGCTGTCCAAAATTGCGCTACAAAATGTTACATCATCAGGGTATCTAACCGGTACCATAGCGGTTAATTTTAACCGGTATAACCGAATCAAGACCGTTACCAAAAACAGTTAACGAAATACTGATATTTTTTGAAACTTTAGCCGCAACAATAACAACCATCGATATATTATATTATATTCTATTTTTACACAGAACTTGGTATCTCAAAAATATCATTGCATACTTTTAGACACCTTTTTAAGCGTTTTAAAACCTCAACTGACTTAAGCAACCTATCTGATTTTATACTAAAACTATATAAAATGTAATTTTAATTAAAAAAAAACATTTCTGTATTTTCTTTTCCCACTGGTAACCTGTGGAAAAATAAGAATATACCCTTCAGCTAGTAAAAGGGTGCCAAACACGCAGCACGCTTGCCACCAAGAGCGTTTATGGGATGGGATGTTGACCAGAGCATGCATTTTTCGCGCCAGCCAACTTGAAATTGTGTAAACTCAGCAGAAAAATATTAATTCTAATTTCCAAAGCCATGCTCCAGGCAGTCCAAGGCCTTTCTCCTGTCCCACCCCTCAACGTTTAGCCGGAGCACCTTTAAAAGCGTAAAAAATGTAGGTAGAGATTTCCTTTTTTTTTGCCCCTTTTTGCTGTCGTTACAGGAGCATTTAGAGATTCCATCAATTAGCTGCTTGAAAGCAGGAAAAAAAAGGCGACAACGACGACAAACGTTGAGTAGCTTTTAGTGTCGAAAGATTGCAGGACGAAGGCTTATGCAAAACACTTCCATCGCCTTGCCTACTTTTTGGCAGTAATACTTTCGCAAATAATTGCCGGAGAAGATACGTTAATCGGACTCTCGAGTGGATGAGTGAAATGGACTGGTAAACGTAATTGCAGCAGATGTTCATCTTGGGATGAGAGACAAAATTGAGAAGTTTCGTAATAAACTCGAAAGGCGTCACCTGAACACTATAAACTACAAGAGCACATAGAGTTTGCTATAAATTTTCCAAAATTTATTGAAGCAAACGAGAATAGTTGGCGGAAAATATCTTTGGATTAATGGCCATCTCAAGCAGGTGCACAGATCAATATTTGAGTAGATTAAACCTCTTGCCTGTAGGGATTTTCATGAATTATAAAGCCCTCTACACACATCTATTAATGAAGCAAATATATATGGCAAATATAGCCCGCATATAATGTCGAGTGATTGGAAAACAAACCCAAATAGTGGTGACGACTTCAAACGGAAAGGGCCAGGGAGCTCTAAACCCATATTGATGTGTGGCCGAGCAAAGCGATATAAATCAGGATTCCAATTTGTCGGTAAATTCATATTGTATCTGCTTACTTAGGAAATAAATAACCAAATCCGGGTAAATTGGTTTTTATGTGTGTTATTTGCGTGAGAATGTATTTATTTTAAGCACTCAAAATATGACATAAATTGAGCTTTGCATATATTCTTCTTTGTAGATACTAATAAATACTGATGCCAGGCAAAAGTATTTAAATACAAATAAGTACATTTGCAGAAAATCTTATTCAGCTTTAATAGCCTTTAACATGATTTTAAAATTAACTGAATTATCTGAAATGGAAAATTTCACATGTAAACAAGCAATTGTCAGTGTCATGGGCGTAAAATTTCCTGTCAGCCCAGACAGCTTCTTGATTAATGTTAAAATATGAAGGCAAAATGCACAAAAACTAGGTCTATTGTTATCGCACTTTTACCTTAAACTGACAGCTAACGATTTTCACACACAGCCAGCCAGGCAGCCAGCCAGGTGGTGGTGTGAAAAAATATTAATTCGATAATTAAACACAGTGCGCTCATCGTTTTAATCTCTGCGCACATTTTGCATATTAATCACTTAATTAGGTTAACATTATTAAAATAAACACGAGCTTGTCGTCTCTGCGCCCGTATTTATCAGTTAAATACACACGTATACGCTTGGTGTATAGGTGTGACTTTATTTTATGTGACGCAGGTGTTTAAAATGTTGGGCTCAAAGGCTCATTTATGCCCGCACAGTGTACATACGTGTGTGTGCGAGTTCATTAGGCCAACTATGCAGGAAGCCATCTAGCGGGCACTCGACGAAACAAGGCGATAGGGTTTCGGCACGGAGAAAAATTATGTAGTAATACTTAACATGAATTAAATGGTATATTAAATATGTAAATCTTTATATTAGGTTTAGGAATTATGTATTTTTTATTTAAATGTATTTATTATTATTATAATTATTATTAGTATTATTATTATTTAATTGTATTTTTATTTTAATTTTGTCGTATTTGTTAAATTGTTTGTATTTAAAATATTACACTGATTTAATTAGTTATTAAAACCAAATTAAAAATATGAAAACGTAGCTAGGAACAACAAAACTATAAATACTTCTCATAGCACACATAACGGTGCAGCATTCTGTGAGGTTCAGCTTGAGTAGCTGTTAAAATATTACCTAATATTATACATAAATATTACTTATTATAAAAAGTGCATAAAATTAAAGAAAAAGTAGCTTACAACAAAAAATTAACTTAAATTTTGCTTCTTTTTTTTTAGATGTATATTTATTAATTTATTTAAACAAGTGTACTGATATCTAAAGGCAACTTAATCTAGTTGTACATATATATTTTCCAGAACACATAATTATATGCTGCATTCCGTGAGGTTTAGCTTGGTTCACTGCTAAGAAAATACATACACCTAAAATGGCTTATATTTTATTTATATTTAAATACAAAAAAAAAACTTATTAGTAGTAATATTTTTGTATTTATTTGTATTACAATATATTTTACATAAATTACATATTTTAGATATTATTTTTTCAGTGTTTGAATGCCCGGAATGCCACCGATTAGATATGGAGAAATAGAAATACACACGACAGACGACGCGGACTGCAGCTGCGATGGAATGTGTGTGTGCG
Organism: Drosophila parvula; assembly: GCA_018904695.1. Classification (NCBI taxonomy): domain Eukaryota; kingdom Metazoa; phylum Arthropoda; class Insecta; order Diptera; family Drosophilidae; genus Drosophila; species Drosophila parvula. Next base: position 14,715 of record JAEIIG010031173.1, read on the forward strand.
TGTGTGTATCCTTATCACTGGGGCCATAAATAATATTTATTGTTCTTTATGGGGCAGCTCGCAGGGCCGCGAAGATGCCAACCCCACGGCCTAGTGTCAGTTGGGAAACATTCAAGTGTTTCAAATATTTTTTAACAGCTTTCCCCCGGTACTCAGAGACACAGACAGCGCACACACACACGCCCGCACTTCCCGGAAAACGTCTTCATTGCGCTTTAATGAAATGCGTGAGGCAGGGAGGCAGATTGGACTGGGGGATTCCCCGTTTGCTCTTCGTATTTGCACTTTAAATTGCGCACAAAAGTATGCTACAGCCTTCATAATAAACACAATTTATGTGCCGCCTACCTTTCGCTTCCCTGGCTTTCCTTCGCTCCTTTCCCTTCATTCTGTCCGCCTTTATTTTCTTCTTTTTTGTCGGCAAACATTTCTCTGGCAGAACTTTGCGATTAAGTAATTCCAAAAGTTGTTTGTAAAAAATTACTCAAGTTCACGGAATGTGTTTGCTAGTAATATTTTAAATTGAGCGACACTGCCATCTGATATTAATAATATTTTTCGGGGGCCATGTGCCCCCTGTGTATGGCACGGGGATGGGCGAAACTTTGGACAGACTTGCCGCCGGCAAGTAAGTTAGAGGTTCATCCCGCCGCAAAGAGACATCAATCAACCTAAGCATCAATCATTCCAGGGGGCAGGTTCAGAGCTAGCAGCAGAAGGTGAGTGACGACTATTGCCGGCTGTAAGATGGCAGCCACGATTGCAAGGTGTCAACAGGGGAAATTATATTTGGCTGAGATAATTGTTCACCGGGTTAGCATTTACAAAATGCACGTTTAATGTTCACTTTTCTTTTTATTGGTTCAGTAAGTGGTTTGAAAATAGTCAGGGATTCATCTATAAAATACTTATCTACCAGTTAAAAAAGTATCTTTTCTAATACATTAACTTGAAAAAACCCACACCACTGTTATTAAAAAGTTGAAAAGAAATAAAACTTATATTGCCAACTCATTTGAATATTGTTGGCTTTAATTAGGGCTCACAATTATAGCACTTTACCCCTTTTATACTCAATGACTGTTAAAATTTGCACAAATGAAAGCCTTAAATAGATCTCATTCCAGATTGAAGTAAGAAAAGGCAACAGGAGTGCTCCTGCTTAGTTCAGTCCAGGATAATGCTTAGAGTGTTGCATTTCGTTGCCGGAATTTGCTTAATTTGCGGTGTCTTGGCCACACCGGTCCAACCCGTGAATGATGATGACAACTATGAGTCGGAATTCCTACATAACTTGACCCGGCAAGTGATAGCCACGAACCAAATCGAAACCCTGACCACATATGGAGTTAATCGTGAGCTGCAGCGCCTGCCGATGATTGTGGCCAAGTCCCTGGAGCAAACGCTGACCGAGGAATTCCAAATTCCAATTGTGACCTGGGGCTTGAGGCGGAATGTCAGCCTGCGTCGCATTCTCGGCTACAATACCCTGGTCTGTGTCAGTATATCGAGTGTTCGAGCCACCGAGGAGCCCATTTTCGATGTCCTTACGGACGGTTTGGCTGGCCAGCATGATGATCCGATGTTATTTATCTATAAGCGTCTGGGGAACAGGACGCCGGCAACGAATGAGTTGAAAATATTCTTTGACTGGTGCTGGCGGAAGAAGTTCACCCATGTGCTGCTCACGTTCCAACATATAACAATTACGAATCGCTCGGGTATCATCAGTACCTCCGGGTACAACGAACTATTTACGTACACTCCTTTTCCGAAAATGACAATCCTGAATTTGACACAGACGGGATACAAGCGTCCGGATATTTTGACGGACTTGAAAGGCCTTGATGTGAAGATGCCCATATTTCAAGATCCCCCGAATGTTTTTCTGGTAACTGATGTTAATAGAATCAATAACCTTTTAATAACAAGATGCATATAGCCCATATATTTGAATTACAATATGCACAAAATTGTTGAGCTGCCGTCTCTCTGCTTGCACATAGTTGAGAGCATAAAAGTCTAAGAATAGTATGCGCTTCCATGTGTGATTGTGATAAACAGATCCAGCAAGTGCGTATGTGTGCGTACAGATCTAGAATGATTGAGAGTACGTGTGCATACACAATCGTCGGCTTTCGCTGTATGTGTACAAGAGAGCGGCGGGCTTTAGAGCACTCTCTCTCTCTCTCTCTCTATCTCTCTCCTTTCATAAGTGTCATAAATCGAATGCAAGAAAATCGTATGGCGTTACTCATCTTGTTAAAAAAGATCTTTGATACAACGTTTTCTCATTTAATAGAATTACACTTTCGTTTACTTCGAGTTTAACTATGTTAATGTATTTTCTAGAACTGTAATTAATTGAATTACACCAAGTGTTCATATTTATTAAAATTTACTCAATTTATCCGCAATTTTTTAGCTACCCAACGGCGACATATCCGGCTCTCTGGGCCTCCTGTTCCAAGCCTACGTGCGCCACAGAGGGGACCATCTCCGCGTGGTGCCCGTGACCGATGTGGACAGGTACAACTATCCGGAACACCTGATGCTGGCCGCTGCCCGAGGTGAGATACATATGGGCGTGCATCCGTATTCGTCAATGCAGCCGAACTCCGCACTGATTGCCGGCAGCTTACCGCTGGCAGCTACGAACACCTGTGTGCTTGTCCCCTGGCAACGTGAATCGCTTTCGTCCCAATTCATGGACCGCGTCATCCGAGTGAACGGCCTCTTCTTCTTGATACTCCTTCTGGCCACGACCCTGGCCTGGCAGCTGGTGCGCACCGATGGATGGCGGGGCATTCAGCTCAGCCTGGTGGCGTTCTTCCAGCAACCGCTGCCGGGCAGAGAGTTCCGAGAGCTCGCGGAGCCATACAAGCACATCCACGTGGCCGTGCTCCTGGCCTCCTTTGTCCTGTGGACGGTACGCACCGGGAATCTGTCGTCCGTTTTTACCTCCCAGGTGGGTTGCCTGGAACCAGATTAATACGGGTATGTCTAACCTTTCGTTTATCTCAGATGCCGGGGTCGCAGATCGAGACCGTCAAGGACTTTCTGGCCACACCCCTGCGTCTCATGCTCACGGAAACGGAAATGCAAATGTACTTCAACGCAGAACGTTTGCCATCGGCCCTAAAGCCACGCCTCCTGGTGGTGAACAGAACGACGCTGAAGGAGCACCTGGGTAGTCTGAACACCAGCTACGCCTACTGCATCACATCGGAATACTGGACTGTCGTCCAGGTGCAGCAGCGTCGCTTGCATCGGCCGCCCTTTCGCCTGGCCTCCAGGCTCTGCACCGCAACCCATACGCTCCGCTTTCCGATGCAGTGGAACTCGCCCTTCGAGCGCAACTTCAACACATTCGCCACCCAATCGCGTCAGTTTGGGTTCTGGGAACACTGGCAGAGTCGCGGACACCGGGATGCAATCCGGATGGGACTGGTGGTGCAACTAACGGACGACTATCGGCCGTTTCTCAGCCTCACTGTCCAGGACTTTGGGCAGCTTTTCAAGGTGTACTCTTGGTTCCTGCTAGGGAGCTTCGTGTGTCTACTGGGTGAAATGGCTTGGAATTGTTATACAAATAAATAGAGATGCATCTATAGAATTAGAAATTACATATACTTATCGAAGAAAAATATATATACTACTGTGTGCAAAAAGTAAGCTGAAGTTTCAATTTAAACTTTGCGGAACTAACATTTCTGGCTAGTTTATTTTTTATTGAGTTGGTAGGACTCTTAATGGTATCTGGGCCAAATTTAATGTACAAATATCATAAATATATATTAACGCTTGTGTTTACCCAACGACCAAGAGTGCATTTTATAATTTTTACAATGTCTAATTTAATTGAGCAAAGTAATGTCATCAAATTTTGTTTGCGGAATGAAATTTCGACTGCGGAAACGTTGAGGATGTTACGGAGGATGATTCTACCATGTCGCAGAAAAATGTTTATAAGTGGTACAAAGACTTCAAAAAGGGTCGAAAACGCTTCGGAAGACCATCGACGTCAAAAGATGACCAACACGTCAATGAAGTTAAGGAATTAGTGCTCAAAAATCGTCGGTTGACTGTTAGAAACTTTACTGATATAATCGGAATATCAGAAAGATCTGTGAAAACTATTTTGAAAGACTATTTGGGCCTACGATTTGGCTGCATGTGACTTCTGGTTATTCCCAAAACTCCAGAGACCACTCCGGAGAACGCGTTTCTAGTCGATTTAGGAGATAAAAGCTAAATCGAAGAAGGTAACGCCTTCTGGCTATACCGGTGAGGGACTTTTTGGCATTTTTAGATTGGATAAAACGTTGGCATACGTGTATTTTATTTAATTCTTTTTGAAGGTGATGAAATAAATTTAGAAGAATAAATAAAGATTATTTATTTTAAGAACAAATACAGCTTACCTTTGACACACATTAGTAAATAGAAATGCATATATTTAATTAGAATTTACATATACTTATTGAAGGACATTATTATAGCTATAGCAATAAATACTGATAAAGAAATGGCTGGTTACTTCTGGAAACAGCTGGAAATTAAAGCCTTCTGCTGGTTATCTGATAAGATCTTAATGTGGTGTTTGGATTAAAGTCCGTTCCAAACTAAATCCCTAAAAAATCTTCATAAAAAATAAGAAAAAAATTATTTAAAATAATATTTACACCAAAGGGATACCTTCTTACTTCCTTTTTGGTGTGACACTTCTTCAAAAATAGCTACCCAAAGATTATAAATCACAGCAGACGCTAATAGTACCACCGTTTATCGAGTTCTAGGTGTCCTATTTGGCGAAAAAAACTTCACTCTGCCTCTGGGAACGGAACATCCATATTTGAGTGCAACTCATTTGGCTTAACTTTTGTCTGGAGAACTTGGCGAAACAAATCGAAAGGAGGAACCGAGAGTCGTTGGGCAATTCTAAACATATCGACGACTGGGTAAATAGAAAATTCAATTTGAAACGATTGCTTACTGGATAACGAAAGCCTGCCTGCCTGCCTGCCTGCCAGTCGTCCTTCTGCTGTGCACTTTTGGGCCAGCCTTCAGCAGAACTTTCCACAGGCAATCCGCCTGCCATACGCTTCTGGCCCCCCATTCCCATCATGTCAGAAGAGGCTCCTCCTTCTCCTGCCTACCAGAGTCCTGCCCACTCAGCAAGTTGGCCACAAACAAACTTCCTGTATCGATGGTAGCACACACGTACCGTTATCGCCCAGCCCCCGGGCCAATATCTAAGTGAAAACACAGATCAACAGTACGACAATCAGCAGAGAAACAGGCACAGAATCCCCCCACAGACACACATCCGCAGTCAGGAACATATTCCCACTTCCCACTTCCACTTCCACTGCCACTGCCACGTCCACATCCCTTTCCAATCCCAAACCTCGCACCTGCAACGTAGGCAACATCAGACAAGGCAATGGCAAAGGTAAAGGCAAAGACAAGGCCGGAGCCCCAAAGGTATCTGCACTGCGGGAATATAGTCTACGTGAATTTCAAGATTCTTTCACTTTGAATATGATTTGAGGGGAAATTTGTTTATTATAATATATACAGGAGTCTTTAGGAAATATCTATTTAATATGTGAAATATTGGAGTATAAAATCCGTTTAAAATATGTCTAAAAATATGCTACAAAAGGTAACATATTAAAATAAGAAATTGGTTTCTTTAATATTTTATAATATATAAAATATAATATTAATTTACATGAATTTTGGTATGTAATACGGTCGTTTGGATACATTCAGACACTTTTTAATAAAGATTTAACTAATACAAGTTGTCTGCATTGTTTTTATCGCCTATTTATTGGTGCCTAAAGAATTATCTAAAATCAATACATTTTTCAGTTAAAAAAGATAACTTTCTCTTACATTTTAGTGTGAAAATAGTGATCAACCCAGTCTTTTTAGGTAAACCTTTTCATTGTCTCAACCGTGTTACATTTCCCCGATTTCTTATATAGAATATTTTTCCCCCAGTGTATCTCTCACCATCTTTTCCCACAAAATGGCAGGCGAGTTACAAATTGTATGCTTCAGCTCGTCGCTGGCCCTTTCACCTCCATCCCTACCCACTTTTGTGGAACACTTTGATTGGTTGGAGGCGCCTTGGCGCCTCCTGCCCTTATGCCCCACAGTTTTTGCACGTATTACGGGCAGTTGCATTTCTTGGATTGCATTTAGGCAACATTTATGCATTTTTAATGTGACAGCTGAAATGATGAGACGGCAGCCAAGGATTGCTTTTGCCTGCTCGGCTTGCTCTTTGTGCTGACAGCGTGTGTGTTCGCTTTGGTCCCTGTCCCCCCATCCCCATGATCCCACACACACACACACACTAAACACACACATATATGCATTTTGCAGTGTCAAGAAAGTTTCACTCTCGTTACCAGGACCGACAATTTCAGTAAATCATTAGATAATGTGCCGGGGATTTGCGTTGGCTCAGCACATCATGCATGATATATCGGTTGGATCATACATATATTCTTTTTTTTCCAGGCCAAAGGAAATTCTCAATGCCAACAGAAATATTCCAGTGGATGTGTGTGGGAAACTGTGAATAAAGCAGGTGACTGGAAAATAAAGTTAATTGGATGGCCTTTAAGTGTTATTATTTATATATTTCAATTTTGAAAAGGATCCAAGCAGCAGTCTTGGATGTACATATGTTTTTTAGAGAGAAGTCAGCACTTTCTTGACCCTTGAAAAATCTAAAACAACACCCAATGCTGCAGAGATTCTCTTATATGATTTGAGTCTCTAATAAATCCAAATTAAATATTCAAATAGTTTTAATTAGAAGTTTTCTATAACCTCTGTTTTTTTAGTTAAAAAAAAACCTTTTGCCTTAATTGTAAAGACTACTCTGCAGGCAGCTGGTGTTCGCATTTCGATAAACTGGCAGACCATCAACCGTATTTGCCACCATCTGGCCCCATTAATGGGCCACTTTGGACCGCACACAAATGAGGACCTGACCACAATTGACTGCCAACTAGGCGCGTGCATAATCATTGCAATTTTGTATGATTTCCAGCTACGGATCCCGCCCCACCACCTCCAAGCCTCGACCACAGTCCCTTTCCCGCAACACAATCGCCCCACTTGAATGGCGAATGCCACGCAAACGACCGCAAAAAGCAACGACGGACGAACATTGGTTCAGTATCGACACTGGATTTTGCCAGGACCAAAATCCTTACTTCCCTGCCCGCAAGTATGCAAGGCTTTTCGTGCTCAGTAACTGGAAATTTTGAAAGGGTATATAGGGGTACCTAAGAGAAGAAAGATTTTCTTTTTAAATTTAAGAATTTCTAATTAAAATAGAAATTACTTCCAGCTAGACCATTGAGGGGTCTTAAAAGGCTAGGATTTGCCAAAACTATTAGGTCCCAATGATTATTTCTTTATGTTT